>JAJQKJ010001469.1:0-141563 GCA_029574335.1 Rana kukunoris
CCCGCGTCGAATTTAATTATTTTATTTTTTTTACGCGAACGAGAATCGCAATAACCGCAATCGCAACCACAATCGCAACCGCAATCGCAACCGCAATCGCAATAGCGAAATTTCGCAATATTGTTTTTTCGCTAAAATATCACGAATATTCGATTTTAGCGAATATTTCTCGAATATTCTTCTATATATTCGTGATATATCGCGAAATCGAATATGGGTATTCCCCTCAACACTCATGCCCATGTGGGTTGCAAAGGCTGGACCACATAGTCCCATCCGATACAAGAGCTACTGTAGCTCAACTTGCTGAAAAAGGTAATGCTGATTCCCATAGAAAGTGTCAGAAACCACAGTGCATCACAGTTTGTTGCATAGCCACGGTCCAGTCAGGGTGCCCATGCTGGCCAAAACTGCCTACAATTGGCATGTGAGCATCAGAACTGGACCATGGAGCAATGGAAGGAGGTCCTTTTGAGAATCTCTGGGATGTGCTGGAAAAACAAGTTCGATCCATGGAGGCCCCATCTTGCAACTTATGGGACTTAAAGTGGTTGTAAACCTTCACGTTTTTTCACCTTAATGCGTCATATGACGTCCTCCCAGGATAATAGGGCTCCTGCCCGGCCATCGTATTGCTTTTTTTTTTAACATTTGCTTTTGAACTAGTGCTGCTTTCTGTAGTTCTATATTCTTTTATTCTGTGCTGGATTCTCCTTTGATAATTATTAAAATGTATAACAAAGGAAAGGCTACTTTGAAAAGTTGATAACCATGTATTAGTTTGTTAGGCATCTGCTGATCTCGTAACAATTTACCACCGTCTCTGTCAGATGCTAATAAAACACCTTTTTGTCTGGAACCTGGCAGAAAAAAAAAACGCAGCTGATATCTAGCAATTCCGCATTTCAAGCCTAGAGTGTAAAAACATCCCGTACTTGTGACAAATAATTTGAATCAGGACCCTACAGTGATGGAAGCCTGTTTACTGTGCTGTAATTTGTACAAACAAATCAGTCTCTGCATATGTCCAATTATTTTCTATAAAACCCATTGATATTACCAAGCACTTGGGAAGACATCATATATATTGCATGCTGTTACTTTTCAATATGGAAAAAAAATATCAAAATAAATGTCACACTTTTCTAAGCAATAAAAACATGTCTAAAAAAGAATGTAACATGTCAAATATCTTTCCTTGACATCGGCAGATGACAGAAGGGTGCTAATTTCGTATTTACGCTCAGGTAGAGCAGCCAAGGATAGAGATCCAGATTTATTTTAGACCACACATATACTGTACGAAAAAGCAAAGTATCCTTCCTGGTTTGTGGTTTTACTGGATTGTATACGAAATGAACACAATGGGCCAGATTCTCAAAACAGTTACGGCGGCGTATCTCCGATTCTCTAACGCAGATACGTTAAAAAAAATAGGCTTCTTCCACTGACGTAACTAGCCTACGCCGGCGTATAATTGTGTGCAATTATACGCTGGCCGCTAGGTGGCGCTTCCCTCGATTAGCTGCGTCAAATATGCAAACGAGCTAGATACGCCGATTCCCGAACGTAATTGCGCCCGGTTCGTCGTATTTTACGTCATTTGGGTAAGCGTAAAGTTAACCCTGCTGTATGAGGGGTAACTTTGCGTACGCAATGTTAAGTATGGACGTCGATTTTTACGTTCTTTGCGCAAGTCGTTCACGAATAGGGATTTGCGTAAGTTACGTTCACGTCGAAAGCATTGACTATTTGCGACGTGATTTTGCACATGCGCCGTACGTGGACGTATCCCAGTGCGCATGCAGTTCAACAAAAAGCATCAAAAACGTGGGGTCACAACACATTTGCATAAAACACGCCCACCTCTTCCACATTTGAATTACCCGGGCTTACGCCGGGCCATTTACGCTACGCCGCCGTAACTTAGGATGCAAGTGCTTTGAGAATACGGCACTTGCGTCCAAAGTTGCGGTGGCGTAGCGTAAATAGGATACGCTACGCCCCGCTCGAATATACGCCGTGATACGAGAATCTGGCCCTTAATGTTTGCGTCTACACACAGGCAGCACGACTTGCTTAGCAACTCGGCAAGGCGATCTGCCCACGACTTCAGAGGCGACTTGTAAAATGACTTCTGTATTGAAGTCAATGCAAGTCGCCTTGAAGTCATCCCAAAGTAGTACAGAAACCGTTTTCTAAGTTGGAGCGACAATTGAGTCACTCCTATTAGAACGATTCCATAGTACAAAACAGAGCGCGATCTGAGCAGATAATTGAGCAGGTCAAACAATTTTTAACGTTTACAAACACTTGACTAGGGTATTAAAGTTGATTTGTAACCGATACTGCTTGACCAACAATCCACCATTTATCAGTAGCTGCTAAGCTCACATAGGGCACCAATTGGAATTTAATGGTCATTGTTAACAAAATGTATGACAGAATAACATTTCACATAGTAGAAATGAAGCACCGAGGTCCTTGTAGGCATTTGTACTTAAAGCAGAGTTCCACCCAAAAATGTAATTTCCGCTTTAAGTGAAGGTGACCCCCTCACATGCCACATTTGGCATGTCATTTTTTTTTTTGGGGGGGGGGGGGGATACTTTTTAGAGGCATCCAGCTCGCAATTCCTCCCGGGGCTCCATGGTGCCGTATGGATGTTCACCTCTCCCCCTCCTTTTGTGCAATCTTCTGGGACACGTCACAAGTCCTAGAAGATTGCTCGTCCAATCACAGCGTGCAGCGAAGCTCATGCATGCGCAGTGCATGGCCGGCTGTGAAGCAACTGTCGGGCGCCCACATTCAGAATGCCGACGCCGCGGAAAGGAGGGGGAGAGGAGCGGAGCATTGTTCGCTTGCATAGTTGGACCGTGGGACAGGTGAGTGTCCGATTATTAAAAGTCAGCAGCTACACTGTTTGTAGCTGCTGAGTTTTATATGGGTGAAACATCGCTTTAAGTAAGCAACTATGTAAAACCTGTAAGATAGGCCTCTAGCCACACAAAACCGACTCTGAGACTGACAAATCCAACCGGGACAGGGGCTTCTGGAGAGGACCAGGGGCTAGCCTTCTAATGATTATAGCCCTTGGAGGAGACCGGGGATTTTGTCTGCTTCTGCTGGTCAGAGCTTGTAAAAGAGGTTGTTGTTCTTCCCCAGCAGCAGTCAGAGATGGGAGGAAACCATCCTCACTCTCCAGCGCAGTCCGAGATGAAGGGAGGAGAGGACGCAATTCCCCCTCCCAGCAGCAGTCCAAGGACTATGTAGAGGAGGTGGTCATCCTCCCTCCCAGCAGAAGATCCATAGTCTTGAAGCAGAGGAAGCCATCCTCCCTCCCTTCCTTACCCAACAGACAACCAGAGCAGAGCAGAGCCAGCAAAGATACGTGCACCTGGAAGACAGTACCAGAGAAATGTCTTCCCAGCAGCTGCTGATGAGAGTACAAGAGATGGAGCAGCTAGCTCATCTCCCCAGTGGCAGTTCAAGGACTTGGGAGAGGAGGAAGCCATCCTCAATCCCCAGTGGCAAATCCACAGTCTAGGAGTGGAGGAAGCCTGTCTCCCATCCCAAAAGTTAGCCAGAGCAAATGATGTGGGGTCCCTAGAAGAAGTGCATCAGGGCAGAGTGCTTTAAAATTCTGCCCACCACTAGCAACAACTCCGGGGAGCCAGGGCAGATGGCCCATCTCCCAGCGACAGGTTAATATAGTGAAGTGCTTACTCCCAACTGAAGTGCTGGCAACAGGACAGAGCACCACTGGCTTCTGCCTAGCACCTACAGTGTCTCCAAGTCTCCAGGGAATTGGGGCAGTCAGCCCCTCTCCTCAACAGCAGGCTGAGCCCTGGAACAGTAAAGACCTCCCAGCTGAAGCGCTGGTAGCCGGACAGAGAGTCCACGCCCTCTGCTCCACACCTACTGATGACAACTATTCCCTGTAGCCAAGAATGGTAATCATGTGAACCAGCTATGTGAATTTACTTTGCCCGACTAACGCAGGTCCAGACCAGGTGGGGGTCTGGGACATTGTTAGTCTACTTTTGATGGGGGGAAAAAGTGACAAACCAAACCCGAGACAGGGGCTTTCGGACGAGACTAGAGGCTAGCCTTATACCCACCGATTATGGCCCATAGAGAAGACCAGGGATTTTGTTTCCTTCTCATGGTCAGAGCATGGAAAAGAGCTCTCAGTTCAGCCTCTGATCCTATGGTGAGAGCAGATCATTCTCTAATGATGGACAACAACGTGATGAACTCTGAGAGTGAGGCTTGGATTAATTCTCTGAATAAGGACAATAAAGCTTCCCTCCTGGGGTTTGTGGAAAGGTGTAATAATAATCTTGTACAGGTTGATGGTCAGAAGAAATATGGTGGTCCTCCTACAGGCTGAGTAGGGAAAGCTCCTCCACTTGGGACAGAAATATTTTATAAAAAATGTATGAAAAGAAACGTATTCCACTTTTTTAGATTGCTGTGACATTGTTTATGACTTGTTTAGTGGACAGATTACATGAGTGAAAGCAGGTTATGAGTATTGGACAGCCCTCGTCTTCTTTCTGGGGAACTGGTGCTGAACTGTCTGGGCGGACACTGACCTGAGTCACCTTGGCCTGTCTATGTAACTAGTTGTTAATTAAGATCGCTGTTTGTGTTTGTTAGCTGTTCATTAGATGGACTGATATTACTGTTTACAACTTGCATTGCTCTTACCTGATTTATGTGGAATATAAAAAAACACAAAAAATAATAATAATTGAGCGCACTCCCAATGTGTACCTATACGTAATAAGTACTAGTGAAGGGGAGAGGAAAATGGATAAGGGAAGATTCAACAGTAACAAAAAAAGGAGTTCATGAGTGTGCATTAGTCAATATTAATGTCCATGACCCTATAAATGTGAGAGCTTTGCTCATTGGCTGCCAGCTAACAGAAGAAGTGATCTGTAAACACCACAAGAAAGAAAGAGCGGCACCTTCTAAGCGTAGCTATGAGCATTTATTTGAAAAACAATAAATTATATAAAGGGCGTACTCACAAGCAGAGCATTAGTTTAGGCATATCAACATATAAGTAATGATCCACGGGGATCCCGGTAGGATCAGGCATCATCCGTGCAGGAGACAGCTAAATCCTTGCCACAAGCGGCGGCGATGAATGCAAATCCAAGCGTCCTCGGAATCCAAGAGAAGGGAGCTGGTTTCCAGGGTGTGCTGCACTGCTGATGTCACTTCCGGGCGCGGGAGGATGCACGCGTTCAAGACATGCGTGCATCCTGCACAGATGATGCCTGCTCCTACCGGGATACCCGCGGATAATTACTTATATGTTGAAATGCCTAAACTAATGCTCTGCTTGTGAGTACGCCCTTTATATAATTTATTGTTTTTCAAATGCTCATAGCTACGCTTAGAAGGCGCCACTCTTTCTTTCTTCTTTTGTGTGAAATATATTCTGTGTGAATTTACAATAAAAGTAATTCCAGTTTGTACCTATGCTGGTGTTGTCTAGTCATTGGATGCAATGCTCAGCTATAATACCCGGTTCCTGGTTCCAAAGTGGAGGAAGCTATATCTTGGCAGCAGGGACATGCAGTCAGGGGAGGCAGGTGAAACAAAACAAAAAAACGATCAAGCTTCGAGGGTCGGAGCTCGGCAACCTGGGGTCACAGAGGCCCCAAATGCCACATATGATTCTGGAGATATGGGGCTGCTCAAGGAGCCCCATATCTGAAGCTACATACAGAGCGACCAGTTTAAATACAAGGTGGCACACTCTGTTTGCAGCAGACAGAGGATGATCTCACAGTGCCTCTCACTTATTGTCAGAGGCACTGAGCTCAATGGACAGCTTGGAGCCTTGAACCAGTGGTAAAGTACCATTGGTCCACGCTGTTCAATAAAAATGCTGCAGTGGAAGCTGGGGCGCAAGATAAAAAGTGGGCCCTAGGCATGAAAAAAATACACAGTACAAAATATGGGTGTGACTTAAATTGCGCCAAATATTGAGCGTGGCTAAATGGTGGTTTTCATAATAACCACCTTTAAAGGAGTTGTAAAGGTACATGTTTTTTCACCTTAATGCATTCTATGCATGACTGGTGTACTGCTAGCTTGGTTGCTGGCCTAAACCACCCTACCAACCCATACAGATATTGCTTGCTAGATTAAACACATGACACCTTCTGGATTAAATGGCCAACAAAGGCCCCTTTATTAAATTCAAATGATATAAAAAATAACTTATAAAATAACCATTTTTAATAAAATATATATATCTCTTTAATAAATATATTTATTAACGCATAAACATTTAACCCAAACAAAAGAAACTTTCTTTTACTGCTGTGTCAGAGGTTCCTGAGAGAAGGTAAGAAAATGCTATCTCGTCGGCTATCCAACATCACCATCGTATCCTGGCCTCTATCTGTGCTCCCACTAGCTCAGAGACAAATGACTCGATCCTACTTTCTCCATACAGCCTGATGACTAATAGCCCATATACCCAGATAGGGAAGGTGCCTATACCGCTATAGGCCCCAACCCCTTACCAACCATATATGATTTATCCATATAAATATGTATATATCAACCACCATCCGACCCTCAGGAACCATAGACCCCTGCCACCACCTGAAACAGAAAAGAAAACATAAAAACACACAAACCCATACCAGACATCTTCCTACAGGTTGGGAGGGAGGGACAAGACTTACTGTGTGCTACCCCTTCAGCCGTTCACGCCCGAATGGCTAGCTCCACCCCTGCTCCTTAAATAGCAAGTACAGGGTGGGCCGGGCCCTAGCCCCGCCCCTGTGCAGAGAAATTAACTACTCTAACTTACATCACTTCCTACTGTGCACCATTCACAGTGTCCCCCCAGTCATGTGGCCCCTACTCTTAGGTTCCCTTTGCTTCGGGGCTTTCTTTAAGGTGAAAAAACATCCAACGATAAGCGCCCCCCCCCCATTTACTTACCTGAGCCCTCGAAGGTCCCGCGTCGTGAACGCGATGGCTTCTCGGCTTTTCCCGACGCTTTTATTGGATGATTGATAGCAGCGCAGTCATTGTCTCCCGCTGCTGTCAATCAAATAAATGATGCGGCGCTCTGGGGGCAGTGTCACGTACCTGGTAGTAGAGCCCAACGTGCAGGGAGTGGCCCCCTGTAAGCCTCTGGCTCAAGAACCCCTGGTAGAGTAGACAGGAGCTCCAGAGTGAACCCCTGGTAGAGTAGACAGGAGCTCCAGAGTGCAAAGGGGCACAAGTGCCTGGCAGGTAAGCTGGTGTAGAGGGCTGGATGCAGCAGCAGGAAGGTGTACTGTAGTCCAAGCTGGATGCAGGCAGCAGGCTGAGAACTGTAGACCGTGGCACGGTACTCGTGGAACAGTAGATTGGCAGGTGAGGACAGGCCGGCTGAAACACACGTTCAGGTGCAGGAGCAGAATTCAGAGAATAGTCCAAGTCCAGGCTGGGTTAGTTTATCAGGCGGGCAGCAATAAGGTTAGAAGGAGAAGCAGAAGCGAGGTCAGGACTAGCTGAGATCAGAGAGAGGCAGCAAGCAGGAGTAGTCAAGGGAGAGCCGGATCAGGTAAAGTCAGCAATCAGAATCACAGGTAGCACTGCTATTGCTAGGCAGACTACTGAAACGCTTTTCCTGACAGGCAGGGCCGAGTGATACAGTCGGCGGCTATGGCCGCCAATGAATCATGGGAGTGCGCTTCCCAGAGGAGGGTTAGCTCTTGCGGGGAGGAGACAAGACAGCCGCCGAGGGACCTAGAAGACGAGCATCTGGGCCACTCTGTGAAAAACGAGCTGCAGAGTTGAGGTAAGTATGATATGTTTGTTATTTAAAAAAAAAAAAAAGGAACCTTTACAACCCCTTCAAGGACTTTGTACCCTGCCAGATGCCATGCCTATCTGGACCAAACCTGTAAGAGTCCACAGTAGAAGACCGTACACTCAGGTAAACCTAAACAGGGGAGGGGGTGTTGAGTTTTCCTAACGCTATCTCTCTCTTTCAACTGAAGAGTTACTGGAACCTTCCTCCAAACCATCTCTTGAAATCCTCCCTGTTTTCTTCTGACCCACCAATCAGATAAGTACCTTCAACTCCCTATTTCCTTTCAACTTATAACAATATGCCAAACCTCTTTTAACCCACCCTCCATGAAACGAGAGGTGCCACTCTAGGCTCCTTGATCTCGATCCAGTGGCTCACACTGTGGGTGCTGGCTGTGGAGAGCCCACCTCGGCTCAGTACAAAGGGCAAAAAAAAAAATTCTGAACACCACATACCAACATGCCCAAGAGTTGCTTGGGTAAAAGCAGCCTCAGCCCAACTATGTCCAGGCCATAGCACACAGGCGTGTTTTGCCCTGCCTACTGTGCTTAGCCATGGAGATCTTTTAACCCAATTATGTAGGCCTTACCTCGCCACTGTTCAGCTTATAGTTTTCTGCCTGGGTCCCTCCATTTTTAGAATGATAGATGTTGGGCAGGAAGGTGTTGTCAGGGTCCCCCATATGGCCCAAATCTCCTCCTGTTCATCAGGGGCTGGCTTACATACACATATTAACCACTTAAGGACCGCCTACTGCACATTTACGTCGGCAGAATGGCACGGCTGGGCACATCAACGTATATATACGTTGGTTTTAGTACCCAGCCGTGGGTCGCGGGCGCGCGCCCGCGGGCGCGCGCCCGCGACCCGGTCCGAAGCTCCAGGACCGGGACCGCGGCATTCGCGGACCCGATCGCCGCTGCAGTGCGGCGATCCGTCCCTGGAGCGGAAGAACGGGGAGAGCCGTGTGTACACACGGCTTCCCCGTGCTTCTCTGTGGCCGGAGCATCGATCGCGTCATCCCTGTAATAGGGGGACGCGATCGATGACGTCACACGTACAGCCACACCCCCCTACAGTAGTAAACACACACATTAGGTACACATTCCCTACAGCGCCACCTGTGGTTAACTCCCAAACTGCAGCTGTCATTTCCACAGTAAACAATGCAATTTAAATGCATTTTTTGCTGTGAAAATGACAATTGTCCCAAAAATGTGTAAAAATTGTCCGAAGTGTCCGCCATATTGTCGCAGTCACGAAAAAAATCGCTGATCGCCGCTATTAGTAGTAAAAAAAAAAAAAAAAAATAATAAAAATGCAATAAAACTATCCCTTATTTTGTAAACGCTATAAATTTTGCGAAAACCAACCGATAAACGCTTATTGCGATTTTTTTTACCAAAAATATGTAGAAGAATACGTATCGGCCTAAACTGAGGAAAAAAAATGTTTTTTTATATATTTTTGGGGGATATTTATTATAGCAAAAAGTAAAAAATATTGCATTTTTTTTTAAATTGTCGCTCTATTTTTGTTTATAGCGCAAAAAATAAAAACCGCAGAGGTGATCAAATACCACCAAAAGAAAGCTCTATTTGTGGGAAAAAAAGGACGCAAATTTTGTTTGGGAGCCACGTCGCACGACCGCGCAATTGTCTGTTAAAGCGACGCAGTGCCGAATCGCAAAAACCCCTTGGGTCATTTGCCAGCGTATTGGTCCGGGTCTTAAGTGGTTAATGGCCAGCAATTTAATATGGGGTTGTTGTACTAAAGGCAAATAGGCCATTCACTTTGCAGGAGAATTCATCATTATCTGAAAAAAAAACTAAGTAAAAATTCACTTAAGGCCCATACACACGGTAGGACATCCAACAAAATTTCCCTTGGATTTTTGTCCTAATTGATTTGTCCGGTCACACCCATAGCATACACACGCTCCGACTATTCTGCAAACTTTTCTAAAACTTTCCCATCATCACATGGTTTTTCTGCTCTTTTCTGCTCTTTACCGCCACCCTTTGGTTAACTTCTGCTATTGTTGGTTGATTTTAACATTGGTTCTGAGCATGCGTATTTGAACTTTGTACAAAAGTTGGTTGGATTGCTGTACACACGGTCACACAAAGCACCATCAGACTTTTGTTGCCGAAAAGTTGGTCCGTTCGCAGACCCAACTTTTTGTTGGATGAAACCTGAAAAAGTTGGTCTGATGGAGCGTACACATGATCAGACAAATTTGAAAAGTTGCAGATTTTGAAGTTGGTTGGCCAAAAGTCTGACCGTGTGTATGGGGCTTTAGACCTCTTTCACACTGGGTTGCTTTGCAAGCCCTATAACGTAAACTGACCTGAAACAGCCACTGCTGTCTCTCCAGTGTAAAAACCCTGAGGGCTTTCACACTGGAGCGGTGCGCTAGCAGGACGGTAAAAACAGTCCTGCTAGCAGCATCTTTGAAGCAGCGAAGAAGCGGTGTGTGTATACCGCTCCTCCATCGCTCCTGCCCTTTGAAATCAATGGGGCACTGCCGCTATACCGCCCCCAAAGCGCCTCTGTAGAGGCGCTTCGCAGTGGTTTCTAACCCTTTCTTGACCGCTAGCGGGGGTGAAACCGCCCCACTAGCGGCCGAATAGCGATGCTACTTTGACTGTAGAAATAGCGGCGCTTTACCACTGAAGCTGCCCCGGCCCCAGTGTGAAAGGGGCCTTAGCAAAGAATATATAATCACAAGCAGATAAAATTAAAAATAAACAGCAGTGTGTCTGCTTGCACATGATTTAATTATGAAAATAAGCAGGGGTTTACCTGATTCTCAGATATGGGAGATTTCCCAATAAAAGTGTAAATTCCCTTGCATAGAAAACGTAAGTTTAGAAAACTATTGTTTCTTCATCTCAACCTCCTGTTTGCAGGGGTCTCCAAACTTTCTAAACAAAGTGCGAGTTTACTGTCCTTCAGGCTTCGGAGGAGACAGATTGTGGCTAGTCAAATACAAAATGCCCCGGTGTCAGTGGGAGTAAATTATGTCCCACCATTGGTTTTAGCAGGTGAGATAGCGCCTCATTGTTGTGTTTGATGGTCAGTGGGAAGAATGTTCATTTGTAGTCATTGGAAACAACGCCCCCTTCTTCCAGAAAGCTAAAAAGAATAGTGGTGTCAGCGGGAACTTATCTGAGAGTTAGAAATTGCTCATTGCTTAAGGAACCCCTAGTAACTTCTGGAGGAACCCCAGTTGAGAGATGCTGGGCTGATGTTTTTTTGTGCACTTTTGCCTTTGTAAGAGTGCCAGCAGAATAAAACTTGGACTGCCAAGTCACTAGCACACCAAAGGGTATAGACGTTAAAAAAAAAATGGTACCTGTGGTTTTGGGCTATCACAAAGTTGACACTAATTTGTAAGTGATAGGTGGCAACCCTATATGGAACACTGCTGTAATCTCTCATCCTGTTGTGCTGCTTTCAGGGGCGGACTGACCATTGAGTCACTCGGGCATTGCCCGAGGGCCCCATGCCACTAGGGGGCCCCATCAGGGTTGCTAGGCTCAGTAAAACCAGGGACAGTATATAAAAATCCTGGCCCAGATTCAGAGAGAATTGGATTCTCGTAGAGTATCAGAAATACACTACGCCGCCATTTCTTACCTGGCTCTACGTGGAATCCAGGTAGATTTTGTCCAGTAAACGATGGCGGCGTAGTGTATTTCTCCCGTCGCAATCCATATAGACGAGTAAGGGGCGTGAAGCATTTATAATAGGCGTGTTCCCGCGGTGATCGAACTGCGCATGCTCCGTTTGCAAATTTCCCGCCGTGCATTGCGCGAAGTTACGTCATTCGTTGTTTGAGTAGCGTCGTTTACGGACATTTCTATTCCCGAATGAGTTACGTAAAAAAAAAAAAAAATTAATTAAAATCGACGCGGGAACGACGGCCATACTTAACATGGGTTACGCACCGTTAGACCAGCAAAAAGCTGGTCTAACAGTACGTAAAAAAAAACAGACGTAAGCGATTGCGAAGACCGCTCGTATCTTTGTGGATCGCCGTAAAAACACATTTGCATATCCCGACGCATCAAAACGACGCGAACTCCTCCCAGCGGCCGCAAATATATCGCAGCGTAGATCCGAAGGTTTACGAAGACGTAAGCCTCTCGGATCGAAGCCCGAAGCCGCCGTATCATGGTTTGAGGATTCAAACTAGTGATACGGCGCGCAAAATTTGAAATTACTCCTGTCTAACACCAGTTAGACAGGCGTAATTGCTTTATGAATATGTCCGAAACCGACATGCTTTTGATGTGAAAATCCAGAGATTTTAGCTGAGCCGCCTCTGCACTGCCTCCTGGCGTGGTGACCATCTGTAAGTCCAGGGGCCCCATAATTTTCTATTGCCCGGGGGGCCCCATGAGTTGTCAGTCCGCCCCTGGCTGCCTTAGTGCAATACCTTCACTGTTGTCCTAGCTTCATGTGCCAATCTTTCTTTCATACTACTCTCCTGCTTGCACTTACATCCAAAGGCTACTCTGTCTTGTCTCTCTATCTCAGATAGATGGCAGTGAGAAATAGGCATAACTAGAAACTTCAGGGCCTCGGTGCAAGAAACCATGAAGGGCCCCCTCTGACCGCGGGGACCCTTCCTCCCCGAGCCCAGTGCCCTTCCCTCTGAGCCCAGGGCCCTTTAAAAGCTCCAGTTCATATTGCTGAAACTATAATGATAGTTGAGACACAACTCTGTGACTTTGGTGTGATTTAAGTGTTATATTAAAAAAAACTTGCAAGAAAGTCACAAGGAAATTACAAGGAAGTCACAAAACTTTGGGGTTGGTAGCAGTTTGAACCTAGCCTTATGGTCCCGCAGCAGGACCCTTTCACATGTTCTGGATTAGGACCCCTTCCTGCCATCTTGGGGCCCCTCCACTGTGGCAGAATGCCAGGGCCCAGTCACAAGTGCAGCCTTTACGACCCTAGTAGGTCGTCCGCTGCAGTGAGACCACAAGAAATATGCACCAGAGTTGTTGAGATCAGAAGAGTGCTAGTAGGGTACGTATGTGCTGGGCCATGGATCCCAGAGAATGAAGCTATGGGCCAGATTCTCAAAAGAGATACGCCAGCGTTTCGTAGGAAACACCGTCGTATCTATGTTTTTTTTCTGAGTATCTATGCGTGTGATTCCTAGAATCACTTACGCATAGATACAGTGAAGAACCGACAGGTGTAAAACAATTACACCGTCGGATCGTAGATGTAATGACATCGCTGGCCGCTAGGTGGCCTTTACGATGATTTCTCATTTGCCTATGCAAATGAGCCTAATCCGACGATTCCCGAACGTTTTTACGCCGCCCCGTCGTCGTTTACGTCGTTTCCGTAAGCGTAAACCTACCCCTGCTATATGAGGGGTAACAACAAAGAAAATAATTCAGCGCTGGAACCCACACAACAAACTAAAAATTGCAAGCCAGCACTTAAAGGTAAATTCAAATAAAACACCTCAAAACATATGACAATAAAAGTAGTGCAGCGCAAACAAACACTTAATTAAATATATAATAGAAAAATTATGCATATAATAAGAAAAGTCCATAAAAAGTGCTCAGTGCTTATATAATCCAAATAATAAGAAAAGGGAAATTTATGGACTTTCCCTTTTCTTATTATTTGGATTATATAAGTATATGAGGGGTAGGTTTACGAAGTTCCGTCGTTGCCATGTTAAGTATGGCGTCGGGTCAGCATCGTCTTTTTCCGTCGGTTACGTTGTTTTACTAAGTCGTTCGCGAATAGGGATTTACGTAAACGACGCTCACGACGGCTTCATTCATTTTTTCCGACGTGAGCTGGAGCATGCGCACTGGGCTATTTTTGAGGCCGGCGCATTCGCTGGTTCGATCGACGCGGGGGCGCGCTTAATTTAAATACAAGCCGCCCCCTTTGAATTACGCGGGGATACGCAGAGCCATTTACACTACGCCGCCGCAACTTACGGAGCAAGTGCTTTGGGAATACGGCACTTGCTCTGTTAAATTGCGGCGGCGTAGTGTAAATGGCTTACGCTACGCCAGCGGCAATTGTACGAGAATCTGGCCCTATATGTTTTAGGTACTTGAATCAGCCAAATGTCACATGCACTGATGCCCTAAAGTAAATTTTGGGAGAAGAGGACGTTGTTTGTAGAGACGACTGGTGGCTGAAATCTCCTTGAACTAATAACGGAAGTTCATAGCCAAAATCCAATTTTATTGTATTGTATAAGATGAATAGCATCATATTTTGTTGTGCATTTTATAGGATGAACAGCTGGATTTTATGCTTTTTAATATCTGCCTGGAGTTTGTATTAAATTAGACCAGCGAGGATGGAATAATGGAAGTTGCTGTTGTTTACTTGCTTATAAAAGTTCAAGGTTTGGGGCTGTAATTTATATCCTTGCTTCACTACTCCGTTGTTCCACGGCAGCTACTAAAAATTAGTTTAATGCAGCAGCTGTCATGTTTATATACTGATGGGCTACCTTTAAAGAGCACCCATTTGAACAAACATCTCCCCATAATATTATATGTGCATTCAATATATTTTAGCACTCCTCTGACACCCCAAAGGCAGGATACCACCTCCAGAGGCAAGCATTTTATCCCAGAGTCCATGGCTAAAATTGGAGGGGAACGTAAAAGGATATTGTCTTTTTGGTGTTTTATTGCAGAACAATTAGGAGGTGAGGGTTAGGGATTCCAGATCACCATAGCTGTAGCATAAGATTTTTTTTATGAAATCCGGGGACATATATATTTTTTTGTTACTAGTAATGGCGGCAATCAGCGACTCTCTGCCCGTTGCCGCCACCGCCACCCGGGTCACAGCTTGTCAAGTCTTATGCAGCATACACACAATCACTTTTTGTGATGGAAAAAAAACGACGTTTTAAAAAACATCATTTAAAATGATCGTGTGTGGGCAAAACAATGTTTATAACATCGTTTTTAAACCCACGCATGCTCAGAAGCAAGTTATGAGACGGAGCTTCAATGGGACAGAGTGCCGTCGAACGTTGTGTACGTAACCGCACTTTGCAAGAGCATTTTCAGAAAACTATGGTGTGTAGGCAATGTCGTTTTTTTAAAATGACGTTTGAAAAACGTTGTTTTGTTTCGTGAGATAAAATTACGTTTTTTTTTCATCACAAAAAATGATCGTGTGTACGCGGCATTACTCTCCGGGCCCCGGCTACTACTTGGTGGGGAGCAGAGGAAGATCACTCTACCAGGGAAGGCAAGGAGATAGGCAGGGATTAGGCAGGGATTTAAGCCAAGGCAGAAGAACATGCGAGCGAAGCGGAACGGGCATGCATCTGAAATGGAAGAAATATTCCCTCCGCTCCGACCAGCACATGATCATCAGAAAGGGGCACAGATAATGAAAAATACACCTCTTCCCCCATATTTTTTTTAATTCTGCACTGACTGTCTTTGAAAGTGCCCCAACCCCTGTTCAAATCCACTCCAGGGACAAAACCAGGGACAGACTTGGTCCGGGGACAGTGTCCTTAATCCGGTGACTGTCCCCAGAAACCGGGGATGTCTCGTCACCCTACTGTAGCAAATCACTTACAGTAAGGTGATCAGATTTTTAAAATGAAATCCGGGGACATATTTTTTCTTTGCTAGTAATGGCAACAATTAGCGACTCTCTGCCCATCGCTACCGCCTCACAGCCTCTCAAGTCTTACTCTTCGGCCCCGGCTACTACTGGATGGGGAGTGGAGGAAGGTCACTCCGCCAGGGAAGCCAAGGAGATCAGCAGGTGGCTGGCTAGGATTTGAGCCAAGGCAGAAGAACATGCAAGCGAAGCTGAAAGGGCATGCACCCCAAAATGAAGAAATATCCCCCCCGCTCCGACCAGCACATGATCATCCGAAAGGGGCACAGATAATGGGAAAAATACAACCCCCCTATGCTAGTAGGCACGCCGGAGTGGGGATGTGTAATTCTAATTTTTTTATTTTAATTCTGCACTGACTTTCTTTGAAATTGCCCCTGCCCCCTATTAAATCCAATCTAGGGACAAAACCAGGGACAGACTTGGTTCGGGGACAGTGTCCTCAATCAGGGAACTGTCCCCTGAAACTGGGGATGTCTGGTCACCCTAACTTACAGGCTCTCCAAAACTATGTCCAATTTCAGTGTTAAAACCTTTAAGCCGATCTGGCAACTTTGTAAGCGTGTTCCCAAATTTCATTGCATCCTCCAAGTGAGTCACCACACCTTTCCTGAGAGATCAGCCTTCTTCCTGGCTCTCTCCAGCAGGGCCTCCTCTGGGTCTCCTCCTTGGCACAGCTTCCTCCAGATCAGGCAGGGAAGCTTCAGGACCACTTCAGCACACGCTAGGTCCTAAAACAGGCTATTGGGCCTAACAACAAAGTTCCATCCAGCAGCACCTCTTCAGGCCTTAGCCTGAAGCAGTGGCGTTGCTAGGTCTACAAAAGTTCTGGGGCTAGAGCCCATAGCAGCGAAACAAAGAAAGTGATGCACTTAGGTGAGCATACACATAGGTGTGTGTGTGTGTATATATACTGTGTATATATATATATATATATATATATATATATATATATACACACACAGGGCCAGATTCTCTAAGAATTCCGGCGGCGTAGCGTAAGCCAGTTACACTACGCCGCCGCATCGTACTAGAGCAAGTGCTTTAATCTCAAAGCACTTGCTCCGTAGGTTTCGCCTGTGTCGCGTAAATCGCGCAGCGTAAACCCGCGCAATTCAAATGGGGCGGCTTGTATTTAAATTAAGCGCGCCCCCGCGTCGAATGAACTGCGCATGCGCCGGCCGGGGAAAAAGCCCAGTGCGCATGCTCCAGCTCACGTCGGAAAGCGTTGTTGAAACCGACGTCAAAACGACGTGAGCGTCATTTACGCAACTCCCTATTCGCGAACGAGTTAGTAAAACGACGTAAGCGACGGAAAAAGCCGACGCTGACCCGACGCCATACTTAACATGGCATCCGACGGGACCCGACGGCATCTGACGGTACTTCATAAGGTTACTCCACATAGAAGCAGGGGTAACCTTACGCGAACGAAAACAACGTACGCGATGACGGGGCAGCGTAAAAAAAAACGATCAGGAATCGGCGTACTAACCCCCTTGAGCATATGCAAATGCGAAAACAACGTAAAGGCCACCTAGTGGCCGGAGTTGTCATTACAACTACGATCCGCAAGTGTAATGGTATTACACTTGTCGGATGTAGAAGCGTATCTATGCAAAAGTGATGCTAAGCATCACTCGCATAGATACGAGGCAAAAAAAACGGCAATACGACGGGGTATCTGAGATACCCCGTTGTAACGCCGCTGAGAATCTGGCCCACACACAGTATCTCACAAACGTGAGTACACCCCTCATATTTTTAAAAATATTTTATTATATGTTTTCATGTGACAACACTGAAGAAATGGCACTTTGCTACAATGTAAAGTAGTGAGTGTACAGCTTGTATAACAGTGTAAATTTGCTGTCCCCTCAAAATAACTCAACACACAGCCATTAATGTCTAAACCGCTGGCAACAAAAGTGAGTTGGGTTGCCAACTGTCTGGGATTCACCCGGACAGTTTGGGTCTTGAATCATGCATTCAGGTTTCAGACATTCTGAAACCCAGACACATTATTCAGACTGCACTAGACTATGGCTTACCAGCAAGGTTTCTGGCTGCAGTTGTTTAATCCGAGAGTGTCTGTTACACTCTCTTTCACACTGCCGAAAGCCAGCACTAACAGTTACCCCTACCCCCTTATGTCAGAGTTCCCGAAGTTCTCCCTTCCATCAGAGTCTGCAGGGTCCCCCCTTACAGTGTAAGGGAACTAAGTGTATTCAGATATAATAGGGGACACTTGTGATTAACTATATATTGTTAGAAATGTTATTTAATCATGACATATATGTATAGTTTATACTATAAAAATAATTGCTGTGCGCCGCAAAACTGTTTGGGTTTGACTTGAAGAAAAGACGACAATCCTAAGTTTAAATGTCCAAATTGGGCCCAATTAGCTATTTTCCCTCCCCGTTGTCATGTGACTCGTTAGGTCTAATGTTTGAATGGGGAGCAGGTGTGTTAATTTGGTGTTCGCTCTCACTCTTTCATACTGGTCAGTGGAAGTTCAACATGGCACCTCATGGCAAAGAACTCTCTAAGTATCTGAAAAAAATATTTTTTGCTCCACATAAAGATGGCCTAGGCTATAAGAAGATTACAAGACCCTAAAACTGAGCTGCAGCACAGTGTCAAAGACCATACAGTGGTTTAACAGGACAGGTCCCACTCACAACAGGCCTCACTGTGGTTGACCAAATACGTTGAGTGCACATGCTCAGTGTCATATCCAGAGGTTGTCTTTGAGAAATAGAGTGCTGCCAGCATTGCTACAGAGGTTGAAGGGGTGGGGGGTCAGCCTGTCAGTGCTCAGACCATATGCCGCACATTTCAGCAAATTGGTCTGCCTGGCTGTCATCCCAGAAGGAAGCCTCTTCTAAAGATCATGCACAAGAAAGCCTGCAAACAGTCTGCTGAAGACAAGCAGACTAAGGACATGGATTACAAGCGTTAATGCAAACCATTGAACACTAACAGGGGTGCTTAACCACTTCCCGCCTGGCCTATAGCAGATTGACGGCTGGGAAGTGGTTCTGTTATGCTGACTAGGCGTCATATGACGTTCATCAGGATAACATGCTGGCGTACGCCCGCAGGGAGGCTGGCGCGCTATGCAGCAATCGCAAGTGGGGCGTGTCAGTCTTACTGCATCTCCGATTGTGGTAAGAAGCCTCTGCCGGATCAGCTGTGACCAATGACAGCTGATCATCATGTGAACCAGGAAGTGCCGGTAAACAGCATTCCTCGGCTCGCGCTGACAGGGAGAGACGATTTATAGGCACAGCCCCCATCAGATTTGCCCATCAGCTGCCAATCTGTGTCCAACAGCTGCCAGTCAGTGCCCCCCTCAAAAAAATCTCTGTGCCCACAGCAGTGCCAATCAGTGCCCAGCAGTAACACCTGTCAGTACCTCTTCGGTGCTGCCCATTGGTGCTATCTATTAGTGTAAATCAGTTCCATCTGTCAGTGCCCATCAATTCTACATATCAGTGCCACCTATCAGTGCCCATCAATTCTACATATCAGTGCCACCTATCAGTGTCCATCAGTGCTGCATATCAGTGCCGTGTATTGGTGCCCATCAAAAGAAAGCTCTATTTGTGGGAAGAAAATTTATAAAGATTTAGTTTGGGCACAGTGTTGCATGACCGCTCAATTGTCATTCAAAGTGCGACTGCACCGAAAGCTGAAAATTATCTTGGGCTGGAAGTGGAGAAAGTGTCGGTATTGAAGTGGTTAAAATTATTAGCTTTTATTTATTTATGTAAAACTTTTATCTTTAAGGAAAAAATGTTTACTTTAACTGTTAACGTTTCACGTTATGTAGTACAGCTTCAATTTCTTAAAGTATTTAAATCTGCTAGTACATCTAACACCTCCCTGAGACTGACAATGCTGCTGTCCAGAGGTGCCCCCTGTGCTCTTTCATCCAGAGAGGAGAAGCTCTAATGTGTTACTGGGCAGATAAATGTGTAAAAACAAAGGTAAAAAAGCCTAAAAAAAAAAAAAATAACTGAATTTGCTATCAAGTTCAAAACACGTTATTGAAAGGAATTTAAATTACTGTATTTCTCTGTATTTTTTTTAAAGTTGGTGACAGGGTCTCTTTAATTCGATGGCCTTGTCATGTCACTTTTTATTGATTATTTGTCAGGGAAAAGCCTGCTACAAAGAGTGGTGGCCTGAGTCCAATTTAATGAATTGTTCTATTTCACTGGCACCTTACAGCCAAAACTTTCAAATTTCTTTGATTTTTTGAAAAGTCTGCGTTGAATGCGCTGCACTCCTCTAGAGAGTATATTAATTCCATACTTTCAGAACCGGGCCCAGGATCGTGAATAAATGAAAAATCTGTGTCAAGGAACTCTTCAGAAAATGAAAATTTTGCCTCCAAGGATTTACATGTATGTTGATAATTCAGTTTTGGAACATTTTTTTACGGCGGTGCATTCCGTCGCTTTATGTAAATGTTATCTTTCAGCGCTTCGTGTTTTGTATAGAAACAAAACGAAGACAACTGCAATCATTCTTAGTGAAAGCGGACAAATGGATTTTTATCCAAGACTCTTATGGAGCCCCTGGCATCGATGATATCTTTGAAAATAAGTCTTCCTTTTTTTATTTTATATTAACCAGAGACATAAAGAATTACTGCACTCAAAATTAGACTTAACTAAGTCAACACCTGACAACACACCCTTACATACCGGACACTTTCACCCCCTCCATATCGGTCTCTTTTACCCCCTTCCATATCGGTCACTTTTACCCCCTTCCATATCGGTCACTTTTACCCCCTTCCAAATCGGACACTTTTACCCACTTCCATATCGGACACTTTTACCCACTTCCATATCGGACACTTTTGCCCCCTTCCATATCGGACACTTTTGCCCCCTTCCATATCAGACACTTTTGCCCTCTTCCATATCCGACACTTTTGCCCCCCTTTCATATCGGTCACTTTTACCCCCTTCCATATCGGCCACTTTTACCCCCTTCCATATTGGACACTTTTACCCCCTCCATATCTGACAATTTTACCCCCCTCCATATTGGTCACTTTTACCCCCTTCCATATCGGACACGTTTGCCCCCTTCTATATCGGACACTTTTGCCCCCTTCCATATCGGACACTTTTGCCCCCTTCCATATCGGACACTTTTGCCCCCTTCCATATCGGACACTTTGATTCCTTCCATATCGGACACTTTGACCCCCTTCCATATCAGACACTTTGACCCCCTTCCATATCGGACATTTTTACCCCCTTCCATATCGGACACTTTTGCTCCCTTCTATATCGGACACTTTTGCTCCCTTCTATATCGGACACTTTTGCCCCCTTCCATATCGGACACTTTTGCCCCCTTCCATATCGGACACTTTGACCCCCTTCCATATCGGACACTTTTATCCCCTTCCATATCAGACACTTTTGCCCCCAGTCGGTTCTTTTGAAAGCACTGTGTGTACATTCGGGAGGCAAGAGATTCTTGCCAAGGATCTTGTCAGGAAAAAAACAGAATCAACTAGATCACACGCATAAACACATATAAATGTTATAACCAAAACAAAAAAAAATTCTTTTTTTTACAGAATTTTCAGTCTTTTTTCTCTTATAGCGCAAAAAATAAATAAAAAAACAACGGTGATTAAATACCACCAAAAGAAAGTTCTATTTGTGTGAAAAAAAAGGAAAAAAAAAAACATGTTCTATTTCTAAACTCAGACGGAGAAAAGTCAGATGGGGCCTTAACACGGTCGGAATATTCGATGAAAAAATTACGTCTGACTTTTTTCATCGGAAATTCAGATCGTGTGTACAAGGCATTAATATTGGCTTGCAAACCTTCCTTATATTTAGAGCAACCAATCAAGATTTCACCTGCAGTGTTATAATGATCCAGGCATTTTCAGGAATTCAGAAACTTAGAACCTGCCCCTGACAACCAGGAAGTCGCAATCAATAACCTTCTTTATCCTAAAAACAGATTAACATAAGATTTTCTTTTTTTTTTACTGCCATTAATTTTAACAGTAGTGAGTGACATCAAAGTTGTTCAACTCAATGCACAGCATACAGGTGAACACATATATGTATAGTGACAGACTGTCCATTGTATTTGTGTGCATCCCAATGCTGATATGCAGGTCATAGATGGGGATCGTCATCCAATGACATCAATTACCAGGATAGGAAGTGATGGTGAATCTCCCCAACAGGGACAGATGGCAGTAAAAACCTGAACAACGTTTCTAAATCTTCCCTATTACATATAGAACATGAATAAATGGTAAAGCTGGGTATATACTAGTTGAATTTAATTTGGCATTTTTCATTGTAAGAAGAGTTGTTTGTTTCTCTAATCATTGGTGGGTCAAAATGACGTCCTTTTTCAATGAGTGATGAGGAAAGTCAAAGGAGCTAGATGGAAATTTTTTATAGAATGTATGAATTTGATAAAGTCCATTTATTCCAAAAACAAGTTGCAAGCAAAAATTTTTGAACAACAATTGAATGCCCTAAGAATTTTCGTACAAATTATTGTTTGTAATTCTACTAGAGTATAGCCAGCTTTAGCTAGAGTTGAGATTTAAAGAACATTTGTCATTACAGGATCAACCAAACCAAAACCCATAGTTCTTGGAAGATGCTGGACAGCTAAGCTGGTCATACATGGATCAATATTTTGGTTCAGTAGGGATCGTCCTAATTTCAGTCCATGTACCGACTGACTTCTGTTAAACTGCCCTGTTGAATAAAAGCCCCTCGATCAATTGCCTGCAGCACTGATTTGTGTATTCTGACAGCAAGCGTGTCTCCGCACTGTCAAAATATAACAGCGCAGTAAGGAGGATTCCTCTCCACCTTTAATGTGAATGAATGAATGAATGAAAAACTTATATAGCGCGGCACATACGAACCAAATCGCCTCTGGGCGCTACATGTGTGGCTGGGGAACTGGTTTTGTTTTTTTTGTCCAGCCTGCTGGCTGAAGGAAAAAACTGAACCATGTATAGCCAGCTTCAGGGCTAATGCACACGGGTGCAGAGGGCCATATCATATAACCATCCATATTTCTAGGCCTGGGTCATAGGTTTTGCAATTGAACAAATCAATGACAGGATGCGGCTTTACATTGGTAAATGTAAATTTGAGCATATGAATGAGTACGGGTATGGATTTACACCAATGTCTGCAGACTAGGGATGAGCTTCGAGTTCGAGTAGAACTCATGTTCGACTCGAACATTGCCTGTTCGCCGAACAGCAAACTATTTGGGGTGTTCGCGGCAAGTTCGTGTGAACTTTAGAACCCTGTTAAAGTCTATGGGACTTGAACGTTTGAAATCTAAAGTGCTAATTTTAAAGACTAATATGCAAGTTATTGTAATAAAAAGTGTTTGGGGACCTGGGTCCTGCCCCAGGGGAGTGTTTTGGGACCTGGGTCCTGCCCCAGGGGACATGTATCAATGCAAAAAAAGTTTTAAAAAACTGCTTTTTTCAGGAGCAGTGATTTTAATAATGCTTAAAGTGAAACAATAAAATTTAAATATTCCTTTAAATTTCGTACCGGGGGGGTGTATAGTATGCCTGTAAAGTAGCGCTTGTTTCCCATGATTAGAACTGTCCCTGCACAAAGTGTCATTTCTGAAGGAAAAAAAGTAATTCAAAATCACTCGCGGCTATAATGAATTGTCGGCTCCCGGCAATACAGAGAAAAGTAATTCATAAAAAAAAATGTGTGGGGGTCCATGGAATGGATATTTGGGGGGAACCCCACATCATTTTTTTTTTATTTGACGCAGGGTTCCCCTTAATATCCATACCAGACGTGAAGGGCCTGGTAATTGAATTTGGGGGGACCCCCACGCATTCTTTTTTTATGAATGACTTTTCTCTGTATTGCTGGTATACGACAATTCCTTATAGCCACGAGTGATTTTAAATGACTTTTTTCCTTCAGAAATTACATTTTGTACAGGGACAGTTCTAAGCACAGGAAACAAGCGCTACTTTACAGGCATACTATACACCCCCCTAGGTACGAAATTTAAAGCAATATTTAAATTTTATTGTTTCACTTTAAGCATTATTAAAATCACTGTTCCTGAAAAAACGGCTGTTTTTTTAAAACTTTTTTTGCATTGATACATGTCCCCTGGGGCAGGACCCAGGTCCCCAAACTCTCCCCTGGGGCAGGACCCGGGTCCCCAAACACTTTTTAGGACAATAACTTGCATATTCACCTTTAAAATTAGTACTTTAGATTTCAAACGTTCGAGTCACATAGACTTTAATAGGGTTCTAAAGTTCACACAAACTTTTGGTCTGTTCGCAGGTTCTGGTGCGAACAGAACCCAGGGGTGTTCGGCTCATCCCTACTGCAGACTGTTTGTGTCCGGGGCATACATCTGTACCTGTAAGCATGTACAGTATATGCTTGGATCTGCATTTATCAGTATACAGACCAATCCTGTAATTTTTATGTACAGGTGGTTGAAGAAACAGCTACTTGCATCCTCCCTCAAAAAAAATAATAAAACAATTACAGCTGCAAATGCAGCCTGTGCAGGAAAGCTTTCTCACCTCCTTGCCAATGTTGGCTCCATATGGAGACTGACTGGGAAGCTGGGAGAAAGTGATGTTGTGAGCAGCACGGCACCTCATTGGCTGGATAACTCTTCTTCACAGATTGGCTGAAGTTTGCAGGAGACGGCTTTGTCTCCAGCTGACATTATCCAATCCTGCAGCACTATGCGGAACATTGGTGCAGTGTGTGGAGAACAGGGCATCCCTTCAGAAAGTTTGAGGTCCCTTACACAGCTTTAGACCTTGGTCCCATCACATCACATTAGATAAGAGTCTACCCCTTTCATTTGGGTCCCCAAAGTCCCCCTTCATCAGGATCCCTGGATTCCTCTCCTTTCATTAGTGTTCCCAGAGTCTTACATCACGGTCCCAAGAATTCCCTCTCCTTAAATCAGGGTCCCCCAGAATTTTCCCTTACATCAGAGTCCCCAAAGTCGCTCCTGACATTAAGATCCTAAAGTCCCCCCTTACATTAGGGTCCCCACCTCAAATCAGGGTCCCTAGAGTCTGCCCTTACATCAGGGTCCCCAAATCATGGACTCAGCAACAACTAGTTAGGAAGCCTGCAGAGTAGGGATACCAGTGGCTGTGGCTGCACCTTAGGTGGCTGCCTGGTTTGCCTAGTGGTAGCTCCCCCCAGGCCAACATGAAGAACTTTACAGACTTCTGACCCATACAGAATGAAGCATGAGGACATGGGCGTCCGCTGAAATTTTTCCAGAGGGGGGCGCTTTGGCAGCGGCGATACACAGTCGCATTTCACCCTTTCTTCGACCGCTAGTGGGTTCAAAAGTGCAACTGCACTTCTGGACCCCTTTACATTACACAGCACCCTGCACCTCTGGACCCCCTTACATTACACAGCACCCTGCAGCACTGGACCCCCTTACATTACACAGCACCCTGCACCACTGGACCCCTTTACATTACACAGCACCCTGCACCTCTGGACCCCCTTACATTACACAGCACCCTGCACCACTGGACCCCTTTACATTACACAGCACCCTGCACCTCTGGACCCCTTTACATTACACAGCACCCTGCATCACTGGACCCCTTTACATTACACAGCACCCTGCACCACTGGACCCCTTTACATTACATAGCACCCCTTTCCCTTGACTGAAACACTACACTATATTGACAGTATGAGGGACAACTGGATTTAATTCCAGAAGAGGGACAGGCACTCTAAATAAGGGACAACTAGAGGGGAGGGGAGCACTGCAGTCATTGCCTAAATCGGCCCCAGGGCCAGTTCGGCTCTGCTCCTGGCTCTCCCTGGTGATTCCAGGGGGGGGCAAACGACCCCCCTTGCCCTATGGAGCTGACGCCCATGCATGAGGATCTCAGAGTTTGGAGGGTTTTTACACACTTCTGGCCTCTGCAGAATGAAGCATGAAGAACTTAGAGGGCTTTGCATTCTTCTGACCTCTGGATTGTGTACGTGGGCATGATGACTGGGTGCACATATCAGGTATTGGTAAAACAACTGGGTGTGCACATTACAGAAGAGGGGGTCACATTTTGGCATCTTCTTACTAGGCACTGGATTATCTTGTTCTGGCATTGCGTATAAATAAATAAGGGGCTTATTCAGCTTATCCCGCTCCACTTAAATTTACGCTTCTACTTGGGCAAGGTGACCCTTTATTTGTAGTGTATATTCAGCGGCTGGCTAGTAAAGATAGTGGTGTATTACCTCACTACTGATCATTAGTGTTGAGCAGAATATGCCATATTCGAATTCGCGATATATCTCGAATATATTGTCGAATATTCGTGATATATTCGCTAAATACGAATATTCGTGATATTTTTTGAAAGTGAAATCATTGCGAATTTTCGCTATTGCGAATTGCGAATTGCGAATATTCGAGAAATGCGGAGGGAGCACTCTGATTGGCTCAGAATATTCGTGATATATTGCAATACAAAATAATTGAGAATATTCGGCAAATGCGGAAGGAGCACTCTGATTGGCTCAGAATATTCTTGATATTTTATCGTAATTTCGCAAAAATGCGAATGAGAAATTTATTGCGGAATTTCTACAGTAACACTCTGAAATCGAATATATGTGTAATTTTATTTAAAAACAGTATTGCGAATTTCTCGAGCGCGCTTGCGCAATCGCGCGAACAACACGCACGCGCGACTACTTCCTGGAACTTGGACACTTGCCAGTTTCATTTTCCATAGGTAGCTGTTTTTTGGTATATTTCCACAACTTTAATTGGAAAGATGGTTGGAAGCAACCTTTCAAGAGCTGAGGAGAATATTTTGATCAGTGTGAGTATTTGAATTATCTTTACCTGCATTTTAGACTAGTTTAAAAGTTAGTATATAAGATCAGATATTAGTATTTCCCAAACAATTTCTCTCCTGGTGTTACAAAACTACAAGTCCCAGCATGCCTGTACAGCTGCAGACACCCTGCTTGGTAAATGTCTATTTAGGCACTTTCCTTGCTATTTTGCATAATGAATTTAACATGTTGTGCACACCGGGCTAATTTGTTCAGATTTGGTGTTTACGAGACTAAAACTTTTTTTTGGCTAGAAAATTACTTAAAACCCCCAAACATTATATATATTTTTTTTCTAACACCCTAGAGCAGGGGTCTCCAAACTTTTTACTTCGAGGGCCACATTCTATATTTTACTCATATCCGCGGGCCGGAAAAATAATTTAACTAAATAAATCCACAGTAGAAGAAGAATAGCATTTTACTTACTGTTGACAGCAGAACTGGATGATGGTCCTGTCGTCTAATAAAACGATGGACCATCGTTCAGCGGGTTAAACTACCAGCGTGCATGAGGTTTTACATCCGTGTCCTCACCAGTCTCCCCCACATCTGTGTCCCCACATTGGTGTCCCCATATATCTGTGTCCCCCACATTGGTGTCCCCATACATCTGTGTCATCACATTGGTGTACCCATACATCTGTGTCATCACATTGGTGTCCCCATACATCTGTGTCATCACATTGGTGTCCCCACACATCTTTGCCCCCCACCAGTCTCCTCATACACTTTTGTCCCCACACATCTGTGTCCCCACACATCTGTGTCCCCACACTGGTGTCCCCACACATCTGTGCCCCCCACCAGTCTCCTCATACACTTTTGTCCCCACACATCTGTGTCCCCACACTGGTGTCCCCACACATCTGTGCCCCCCACCAGTCTCCTCATACACTTTTGTCCCCACACATCTGTGTCCCCACACTGGTGTCCCCACACATCTGTGTCCCCACACTGGTGTCCCCACACATCTGTGCCCCCCACCAGTCTCCTCATACACTTTTGTCCCCACACATCTGTGTCCCCACACTGGTGTCCCCACACATCTGTGTCCCCACACTGGTGTCTCCACACATCTGTCTCCTCACATTGGTGTCCCCATACATCTGTGTCATCACATTGGTGTCCCCATACATCTGTGTCATCACATTGGTGTCCCCATACATCTGTGTCATCACATTGGTGTCCCCACACATCTGTGTCCCCACACTGGTGTCCCCACACATCTGTGCCCCCACCAGTCTCCTCATACACTTTTGTCCCCACACATCTGTGTCCCCACACTGGTGTCCCCACACATCTGTGCCCCCCACCAGTCTCCTCATACACTTTTGTCCCCACACATCTGTGTCCCCATACTGGTGTCCCCACACATCTGTGCCCCCCAACAGTCTCCTCATACACTTTTGTCCCCACACATCTGTGTCCCCACACTGGTGTCTCCACACATCTGTCTCCTCACATTGGTGTCCCCATACATCTGTGTCATCACATTGGTGTCCCCATACATCTGTGTCCTCACATTGGTGTCCCCACACATCTGTGCCCCCCACCAGTCTCCTCATACACTTTTGTCCCCACACATCTGTGTCCCCACACTGGTGTCTCCACACATCTGTCTCCTCACATTGGTGTCCCCATACATCTGTGTCATCACATTGGTGTCCCCATACATCTGTGTCATCACATTGGTGTCCCCACACATCTGTGTCCCCACACTGGTGTCCCCACACATCTTTGCCCCCCACCAGTCTCCTCATACACTTTTGTCCCCACACATCTGTGTCCCCACACTGGTGTCCCCACACATCTGTGCCCCCCACCAGTCTCCTCATACACTTTTGTCCCCACACATCTGTGTCCCCACACTGGTGTCCCCACACATCTGTGCCCCCCAACAGTCTCCTCATACACTTTTGTCCCCACACATCTGTCTCCTCACATTGGTGTCCCCATACATCTGTCTCCTCACATTGGTGTCCCCATACATCTGTGTCATCACATTGGTGTCCCCATACATCTGTGTCATCACATTGGTGTCCCCATACATCTGTGTCATCACATTGGTGTCCCCATACATCTGTGTCATCACATTGGTGTCCCCATACATCTGTGTCATCACATTGGTGTCCCCACACATCTGTGTCCCCACACTGGTGTCCCCACACATCTGTGCCCCCCACCAGTCTCCTCATACACTTTTGTCCCCACACATCTGTGTCCCCACACTGGTGTCCCCACACATCTGTGCCCCCCACCAGTCTCCTCATACACTTTTGTCCCCACACATCTGTGTCCCCACACTGGTGTCCCCACACATCTGTGCCCCCCAACAGTCTCCTCATACACTTTTGTCCCCACACATCTGTGTCCCCACACTGGTGTCTCCACACATCTGTCTCCTCACATTGGTGTCCCCATACATCTGTGTCATCACATTGGTGTCCCCATACATCTGTGTCATCACATTGGTGTCCCCATACATCTGTGTCATCACATTGGTGTCCCCACACATCTGTGTCATCACATTGGTGTCCCCACACATCTGTGTCCCCACACTGGTGTCCCCACACATCTGTGCCCCCCACCAGTCTCCTCATACACTTTTGTCCCCACACATCTGTGTCCCCACACTGGTGTCCCCACACATCTGTGCCCCCCAACAGTCTCCTCATACACTTTTGTCCCCACACATCTGTGTCCCCACACTGGTGTCTCCACACATCTGTCTCCTCACATTGGTGTCCCCATACATCTGTGTCATCACATTGGTGTCCCCATACATCTGTGTCATCACATTGGTGTCCCCATACATCTGTGTCATCACATTGGTGTCCCCATACATCTGTGTCATCACATTGGTGTCCCCACACATCTGTGTCCCCACACTGGTGTCCCCACACATCTGTGCCCCCCACCAGTCTCCTCATACACTTTTGTCCCCACACATCTGTGTCCCCATACTGGTGTCCCCACACATCTGTGCCCCCCACCAGTCTCCTCATACACTTTTGTCCCCACACATCTGTGTCCCCACACTGGTGTCCCCACACATCTGTGCCCCCCACCAGTCTCCTCATACACTTTTGTCCCCACACATCTGTGTCCCCATACTGGTGTCCCCACACATCTGTGCCCCCCAACAGTCTCCTCATACACTTTTGTCCCCACACATCTGTGTCCCCACACTGGTGTCTCCACACATCTGTCTCCTCACATTGGTGTCCCCATACATCTGTGTCATCACATTGGTGTCCCCATACATCTGTGTCCTCACATTGGTGTCCCCACACATCTGTGCCCCCCACCAGTCTCCTCATACACTTTTGTCCCCACACATCTGTGTCCCCACACTGGTGTCCCCACACATCTGTCTCCTCACATTGGTGTCCCCATACATCTGTGTCCTCACATTGGTGTCCCCATACATCTGTGCCCCCACATTGGTGTCCCCATAAATCTGTGTCATCACATTGCTGTCCCCATACATCTGTTTTTTGGCAGAATTTCGGAACATGCTTTACAAGCGCTCTGATTGGCTCATTCTGAAATCGAATATTCGAGATATTTTATCGAAATGTCACAAAATGCGAATGATAAATTCCTTTCTTGAATTTCGACAGTAACACTCTGAAATCGAATATATGTGTTATTTCACCTAAAAACAGTATTGCGAGTTTCTCGAGCGCGCTTGCGCAATCGCGCGAACAACACGCACGCGCGACTACTTCCTGGAACTTGGACACTTGCCAGTTTCATTTTCCATAGGTAGTTGTTGTTGGTCTAGTGCCCAGATTTCTTTTCTTAAAAAAATGGTCGGGAGTAATCTAACACCAACTGAGGAGAATTTGCTGATCTGTGTGAGTATTTGAATTATCTTTACCTGCATTTTAGACTAGTTTAAAAGTTAGTATATAAGATCAGATATTAGTATTTCCCAAACAATTTCTCTCCTGGTGTTACAAAACTACAAGTCCCAGCATGCCTGTACAGCTGCAGACACCCTGCTTGGTAAATGTCTATTTAGGCACTTTCCTTGCTATTTTGCATAATGAATTTAACATGTTGTGCACACCGGGCTAATTTGTTCAGATTTGGTGTTTACGAGACTAAAACTTTTTTTTGGCTAGAAAATTACTTAAAACCCCCAAACATTATATATATTTTTTTTTCTAACACCCTAGAGCAGGGGTCTCCAAACTTTTTACTTCGAGGGCCACATTCTATATTTTACTCATATCCGCGGGCCGGAAAAATAATTTAACTAAATAAATCCACAGTAGAAGAAGAATAGCATTTTACTTACTGTTGACAGCAGAACTGGATGATGGTCCTGTCGTCTAATAAAACGATGGACCATCGTTCAGCGGGTTAAACTACCAGCGTGCATGAGGTTTTACATCCGTGTCCTCACCAGTCTCCCCCACATCTGTGTCCCCACATTGGTGTCCCCATATATCTGTGTCCCCCACATTGGTGTCACCATACATCTGTGTCCCCACATTGGTGTCTCCATACATCTGTGTCCCCACATTGGTGTCTCCATACATCTGTGTCCCCACATTGGTGTCTCCATACATCTGTGTCCCCACATTGGTGTCCCCATACATCTGTGTCATCACATTGGTGTCCCCACACATCTGCGCCCCCCACCAGTCTCCTCATACACTGTTGTCCCCACACATCTGTGTCCCCACACTGGTGTCCCCACACATCTGTGCCCCCCACCAGTCTCCTCATACACTTTTGTCCCCACACATCTGTGTCCCCACACTGGTGTCTCCACACATTTGTCTCCTCACATTGGTGTCCCCATACATCTGTGTCATCACATTGGTGTCCCCATACATCTGTGTCATCACATTGGTGTCCCCATACATGTGTCCCCACCAGTCTCCCCACAAATCTGTGTCCCCACACTGTTGTCCCCACACATCTGTTACCCCACCAGTCTCCCCACAAATCTGTGTCCCCACACTGTTGTCCCCACACATCTGTTACCCCACCAGTCTCCTTATACATCTGTGACCCCACATTGGTGTCCCCATACATGTGTTCCCACCAGTCTCCCCACAAATCTGTGTCATCACATTGGTGTCCCCATACATCTGTGTCCTCACATTGGTTTCCCCATACATCTGTGTCCCCACCAATCTCCCCACACATCTGTGACCCCACACTGGTGTCCCCACACATCTGTGTCCACACCAGTGTCCTCATACATCTGTGCCCCCACACTGGTGTCCCCACAATTATGTGTCCCCACACTGTTGTCCCCACACATCTGTTAGCCCACCAGTCTCCTCATACATCTGTGTCCCCACATTGGTGTCCCCACACATTTGTGTCCCCACCAGTCTCCCCACACATCTATGTCCCCACACATCTGTGTGCCCACACTGGTGTCCCCACACATCTGTGGCCCCATCAGTCTCCTCATACATCTGTGCCCCCACATTGGTGGGGACTCAGATGTATGGGGACACCCATGTGGGGACACAGATGTATGAGGAGAGTGGTGGGGTAACAGATGTATGAGGAGACTGGTGGGGGTCACAGATGTGTGGGGACACCAGTGTGGGGACCCAGATGTGTGGGGACATAGATGTGTTGGGAGACTGGTGGGGGCACACATGAAGTGTGGGGACACCAATGTGGGTACACAGATGTATGAGGAGACTGCTGGGGACACAGATGTATGAGGAGACTGGTGGGGGTCACACATGTGTGGGGACACCAGTGTGGGGACCCAGATGTGTGAGGACACAAGTGTGGGGACATAGATGTGTGGGGAGACTGGTGGGGACACTGATGTGGGGACACAGATGTATGAGGAGACTGCTGGGGACACAGATGTATGAGGACACTGTTGGGGACACCGATGTGTGGGGACACAAGTGTGGGGACATAGATGTGTGGGGAGACTGGTGGGGACACTGATGTGGGGACACAGATGTATGAGGAGACTGCTGGGGACACAGATGTATGAGGACACTGTTGGGGACACCGATGTGTGGGGACACAAGTGTGGGAACACTGATTTGTGGGGAGACTGTTCGGGTTACTGATGTATGGGGACACTAATGTGGGGACACAGATCTATGAGGAGACTGGTGGGGCAACAGATGTGTGGAGACACAAGTGTGGGGACACTGATTTGTGTGGAGGCTGGTGGGGACACAGATGTATGGGGACACCTGTCTCCCCACAAATCAGTGTCCCCACACATCTGTGACTCCACCAGTCTCCTCATACATCTATGTCCCCACACATCTGTGACTCCACCAGTCTCCCCATAAATCAGTGTCCCAACACTTGTGTCCCCACACATCTGTGTCCACACACTGGTATCCCCACACATCTGGCTCCCCACACTGGTGTCCCCACAATTATCTGTCCCCACACTGTTGTCCCCACACATCTATCCCCACACATCTGTTTCCCTACCAGTCTCCTCATACATCTGTGTCCCCACATTGGTTTCCCCACCAGTCTCCTCATACATCTGTGTCCCCACATTGGTGTCCCCATACATCTGTGGGCCCAATAGTCTCACCACACATCTGTGTCCCCATTAGGGCACCCCCTACTGCTGTCCCCATTAAACCCCCCTCCACTGGTGTCCCCATTAGAGCACCCCCCCACTGGTGTCCCCATTAGAGAACCCCCCCACTGATGTCCCCTTTAGAGAACCCCCCCACTGGTGTCCCCATAAGAGCACCACCCCCTACTTGTCACTTGTATCCCCATTAGAGCACCTCCCGCTTGTGTCCCCATCAGAATTATCAGCACCCTGAAGTTTGTGTCATATCAGAGTCATTCAGCCACCCTCCACAGTAGTGTACAGTAATCATCTCGCATCAGCCCCCCTCCCTCCTCCATGCATGTGTACTTTACTAGCGCGTCAGACATTACACACACTGGCTGTTCAGACCTGCTGCATTTCCCGACTCCCGCCACGCCTTAATACACACTCGTTACTGGTTAACAGCGAGGCGGGAGGGGGAGCAGGGCGTTGTGGCAACGGGTCTAAAACAAATCATTGGCTGCTAGGATGCCCGTGGACCCAGCAGCCTACACAAACACAGTGAGACGCCGGGAGAGATTGCGGGACCTGCGCTGCATATTGTTAGGGACGAATATTCAGCGCAGGTTCCACAACTAACAGGTGGACCAGTGACTCCAGCTGCGTGCCGGAGAAAATGGCCTGGCGGGCCGGATGTGGCCAGCGGGCCGTACTTTGGTGACCCCTACCCTAGAGAATGAAATGGTAATCATTGCAATATTTCTTGCCAAACCGTATTTGCGCAGCGGTCTTACAAGCGCTCTTTTTTTGGAAAAAAATATTTATTTTTGAATTTGAAAATAACACAACAATAAATTTTGCCCAATTTTTTTAGATTTTGTGAAAGATAAAGTTACGCCGAGTAAAATGATACCCAACATGTCACGCTCAAAAATTCTGCCCGCTCGTGGCATGGCGTCAAACTTTCACCCTTAAAAATTCTCGATAGGTGATTATTTAATAATTCAACAGGTTGCATTTTTTCAGCTAAAGAGTAGCTCTAGGGCTAAAATTATTGCTCTTGCTCTAACGATCGCGCCGATAACTCACTTGTGTGGTTTGAACACCATTTTCATATGCGGGCGCTACTCGCTTATGCGTCGCTGTTTCCTAAACGGAGCCTACAGCTGTTGCAAAACAACTCCCCGTTATTACCGGACAGCCATTAACTGTCCAGCCATGCTCCTAGTTAAAGTTTAATTCTTGTACAGCTGGTGACGGGGAGCTACATGGTATTTCAGAGCATGCTGGTAGTTGTAGTTTTAAAATAACATCAACTCCATTATTTATTCTAAATTAATTCATCTAAAAGTCTAAAAAATGGCAAGATATAAAATCTGTCATGTTAACCCTGTCATTGATTAATAAGGCGAGAATGCTCTCAATGTTGAATACCATAGATTTCCGTCATATATCCATAAGGTTTTAAACAAAAGTATTCTAATATACTTTGTTCTTCATCTTGCAGACGTTCCTGGCAAAGGGGTATGATAAGCTGCAGAGTCAGGCAGAAAAGAAGGAGGTGGTGAGCTCCGTCCAAGAACAATTAGCAGGACATCCTGGCGGGCCACCGGATCGCATGGCCATTGTCAAGAAGTGGTCCGACCTTAAAAGGCGGCATATGGACCGGGTGAGGCGTCTCCGTGCTAAATTTCACCCAGGTAAGTTATTGTTGACAGTTATGTTTTTTTTATCTATAGTGTATTTTCTGCGTGTACTCTAGAGAGGAGACGGACTGCAGGATTTGGGAGTAGACAGGCCTCCCCCAGAGGCAATATGCCACCTTTCTCCATGCCCCTGTTGACAATGGCGTGTGAGAGGGGGTCCTCACATACAGCCCGTCCTACCTGCTCCGCTTTGAAGGCCAACGTGGCAGAGGGACTCCCTATAAGGTAGTGAGAGGATTTGCCCGCTCAAACAGCCCCGTTAGTCCTTCGCCTCTCTTTTTAGAGACCGCGTGGTCAGAGTGCGCGCATGTTAACCCAATTTTCTAGTGCGCGTGTAAGTGTGGTGGTTTTTGTGGGAGGGGGGTAGGCGTACTAAGCGCAGGCTTACCTCGCATAGCACTCCCACCGGAGGCCGGGCTGAGACCACAAAACCCCTAGCTGCAGAGGTGAATGGCTTGTCAGCGCAGTGGCAATCGCGTTGACCCACCGCAGCTCCTTTGTTGACAGTTATTTAAGGTCATATGTAATTAATGTAAGGGCAGATGTTATTAACCCAGACGCCATGTTGTGGTAACATATATCACCACCAGCCAAGGTATTCATAGCACTGTTGAAAAAAGACATGGGACAGCAGACAGCAACCCAGAAGTTATGTGGGAACATACATTTCCCATTGCTTTGCATGGGACTTTATACAAAAACCACGACCATCACAAATGGGGGTAGTTAATGGATAAATTAACTATCCTATGCTTTAAGTGGACGTGTAAGCAACATGTGACCAAGTGTTATCGAAATATCTACAGCTGTTATGAAGTAACATGTATTTCCCATAGAGTTGAATGGGAATTTAAAGAAAAACCACCACCATGGGAAATGGGGGAGGGTAAGGCTTAAATCACCTATACAATGTTGGTGGCTGACATATAAGTAACCTGTGTGCCAAGTTTCATGTAAATAACTTTGGCCGTTTGGACGTGATGCTGGAACATACATACATACATACAGACAAGTTGAGTTTTATATATATAGATTCCCACTATATTCCTGTGTTAGGCTTGGGGTTTTCATAGTAATCCCGTGTGATCCATCAGGCCCTTTTTTTTAACATGATATAGTCTGAACAAAACAAAGGAGACAAAAACAGCTCATTTTACCATGGTGGCAGACCAGCTCACGCTCAGTCCCCTGTAGTGCCCACAAGACCCTTTAATATAACATTTTCCCATTGGTTAACTGTCTATATAAATTAATTTGTATTCATATACAATACAGCAGAGCACACCGAATTTGCATACGTCATTCGAAAATATTTTTCTAATATATGAACATTGTGTTATTCTAGGAGCTCCGCTACCAATTGTGCGAAACAAGCGCAAAAGGTGCCAGGACACAGATGAGGAGGATGTACAAGAGGAGGATGTACAAGAGGAGGATGTGCCAGAGGAGGATGAGGCAGAGGAGGAGAGGGATGAGGATCAGCCAGGGACCTCCCAATCGACAGCCACCGCTCCTGTTATGGAGGATGTCCCCCCCCCCAAATAGTGCCGACATATCACATGGCAGTATGCTGGTGGCTGGAGAGGTGGAGGTGCCTCTAACTGGAGCTCCGTTTAGCCTCCTTCAGGAAGGTAAAGATGTGCACAAAAATTAATAACATTTCAACAATAGAATGTAGATATAAAAATGGAAAACATATAAAGCGCACCCGTCAGATTGCAGTACCATAATAAGGTATTTATGATAGAAGTATACAGGTAGTGCAGTATTATTAGGCAAGTTGTATTTTTGAGGATTCATTGTATTATTGAACAACAACCATGTTCTCAATGAACCTCAAAAACTCAATAATATCAAAGCTGAATATTTTTGGAAGTAGTTATTTTTTTTTTTTTAGTGTTAGCTATTTTCGGGGGATATCTGTGTGTGCAGGTGAGTACTAGTACTGTGCTGAATTATTAGGCAACCTAACAAAATAAAAATATATATACCCATTTCAATTATTTATTTTTAACAGTGAAACCAATATAACATCTCAACATTCCCAAATATACATTTCTGACATTCAAAAACAAAACTAAAAAAAATCAGTGACCAATATAGCCACCTTTCTTTGCAAGGACACTCATGCAGCCTGCCATCCATGGATTCTGTCAGTGTTTTGATCTGTTCACCATCAACATTGCGTGCAGCAGCAACCGCAGCCTCCCAGACAATGTTCAGAGAGGTGTACTCTTTTCCCTCTTTGTAAATCTCACATTTTATGATGGACCACAGGTTCTTCTCAATGGGGTTCAGATCAGGTGAACAAGGAGGCCATGTCATTCGTTTTTTTTTCTTTAATACACTTTCTTGCCAGGCACGCTGTGGAGTACTTGGACACGTGTGATGGAGCATTGTCCTTCATGAAAATCATGGTTTTCTTGAAGGATGCAGACTTCTTCCTGTACCACTGCTTGAAGAAGGGGTCTTCCAGAAACTGGCAGTAGGACTGGGAGTTGAGCTTCACTCCATCCTCAACCCCAAAAGGCCCCACAAGCTCATTTTTGATGATACCAGCCCAAACCAGTACTCCACCTCGACCTTGCTGGCGTCTGATTCGGACTGGAGCTCTCTGCCCTTTACCAATACAGCCACTGGCCCATTCCTTTGGTCCATCAAGACTCACTCTCATTTCAGCAGTCCATACAACGGTAGAAAAATCAGTCTTGAGATATTTCTTGGCCCAGTCTTGACGTTTCAGCTTGTGGGTCTTATTCAGTGGTGGTCGTCTTTCAGCCTTTCTTACCTTGGCCATGTCTCTGAGTATTGCACACCTTGTGCTTTTGGGCACTCCAGTGATGTTGCAGCTCTGAAATATGGCCAAACTGGTGGCAAGTGGCATGTTGGCAGCTGCACGCTTGACTTTTCTCAGTTCATGGGCATTTATTTTGCGCCTTGGTATTTCCACACGCTTCTTGCGACCCTGTTGACTATTTTGAATGAAATGCTTGATTGTTTGATGATCACGCTTCAGAAGCTTTTCAATTTTAAGAGTGCTGCATCCCTCTGCAAGATATCACACTATTTTTGACTTTTCAGAGACTGTCAAGTCCTTCTTTTGACCCATTTTGCCAAAGGAAAGGAAGTTGACTAATAATTATGCACACCTGATATAGAGTGTTGATGTCATTAGACCACACACCTTCTCATTACAGAGTTGTACATTACCTAATATGCCTAATTGGTAGTAGGCTTTTGAGCCTATACAGCTTGTAGTAAGACAACATGCATAAAGAGGATGATGTGGTCCAATTACTCATTTGCCTAATAATTCTGCACTCCCGGTCTGTGCTAGACACATAACAAGTGTATAGACATGATAATGATTGATTAATAAGCAAAAGAAATATTTTATTTATTTGTTAAGGGTCTTTGAAAACAAATTGTTTTTTCTTCTATCCTAACAGATGTAAATGATTTGGAGGGTTATGAGGCCGCTCTAAACAAAATAATGGAGAGGATTTTTGCTAATCGGCGGCAAATTGACTACCTCCAAAAGTAAAATAAAGAGCTGGAGAAGGAGCACGCCAAAGTGATGGAAAAACTAAAAAAAAACGGTGAAGCGCATGAGGCTTCACCTTCATGAATAATTTGTTGAATAAAAAGCTTTATTTTTTTGAAATGTTTCCTTTGTTCTTGAGATAGATTTTTAGGTTTTTCAACACATCTAACTTCACATCTAACACATCAACATCAACACATCAAACTTCATAATAAGCAAAATCATTGTATACTATTATTTTATTTAACACAAAACCTAGGACAAACTAAAGTACACACACACAGTCACGACGAACACAAACTAAACTGTTTTAAAATGAACATAACAAAAGCAACAATAGATATAGATATAGAGAGAGAGAGCAAGAAAGAGAGAGAGAGAGTGCAGATTTGCTCTTGCATACAGGCTAATGGTTGCAGTAAAAAGGCCGCAAATCAGGGCTTAACATAAAGTTTATTGTTTTATTAACACTTGCTGTTTCGATCCAGTCTGGTAGCTTGTAGCGTTGGCTCTTGGTGGATCCGCTGTGCCAGAGAGGACATGAAGCAATACTCAGCATTGAGGCAGCAGCAGTAGTATTAAAATGTAATGTGACTAGAAAAGACAAAATTTCAGGGTAAATTGTGCGGCGTGGTCATGCCGCCACCAATACTACTGACTGGAGACGGTGCCCCTGGAGATGTAAATGTGATCCAACCGTGTGGTCAATCCAGTTCGGTCCATTGCCCCATCAAAAACTGCTCCATCGAAAACTAGCCCATCAAAAATGCACCATAAAAACGAGGGCCTGCGCATCTTCACCCGTCTCACGATTCGATGCAATTACGATTATCAAGTCCACGATTCGATTCGATTCCGCGATGCATCACGATTGCAGCGCAAGTGCGCATGGCTCTCCCCCCTAAATACTAAAGGAGATGGTCAGAGACTGCAGACACAGTACAGCAGATTGTCATAGACTGCAGACATAGTACAGGAGATGGTCAGACTGCAGACATAGTACAGGAGATGGTCAGACTGCAGACATAGTACATGAGATGGTCAGACTGCAGACATAGTACAGGAGATTGTCATAGACTGCAGACATAGTACAGGAGATGGTCAGAGACTGCAGACATAGTACAGGAGATGGTCAGAGACTGCAGACATAGTACAGGAGATGGTCAGACTGCAGACATAGTACATGAGATGGTCAGACTGCAGACATAGTACAGGAGATTGTCATAGACTACAGACATAGTACAGGAGATTGTCATAGACTACAGACATAGTACAGGAGATTGTCATAGACTGCAGACATAGTACAGAGATGGTCAGAGACTGCAGACATAGTACATGAGATGGTCAGACTGCAGACATAGTACAGGAGATTGTCATAGACTACAGACATAGTACAGGAGATTGTCATAGACTACAGACATAGTACAGGAGATGGTCAGAGACTGCAGACATAGTACAGGAGATGGTCATAGACTGCAGACATAGTACAGGAGATGGTCAGAGACTGCAGACATATTACATGAGATGGTCAGACTGCAGACATAGTACATGAGATGGTCAGACTGCAGACATAGTGCAGGAGATTGTCATAGACTACAGACATAGTACAGGAGATTGTCATAGACTGCAGACATAGTACAGGAGATGGTCAGAGACTGGTCAGAGACATAGTACATGAGATAGTACAGACTGCAGACATAGTACAGGAGATAGTACAGGAGATAGACGAGACAGACATAGACATAGTACAGGAGATTGTCATAGACTACAGACATAGTACAGGAGATGGTCAGAGACTGCAGACATAGTACAGGAGATGGTCATAGACTGCAGACATAGTACAGGAGATGGTCAGAGACTGCAGACATATTACATGAGATGGTCAGACTGCAGACATAGTACATGAGATGGTCAGACTGCAGACATAGTACATGAGATGGTCAGACTGCAGACATAGTACATGAGATGGTCATAGACTGCAGACATAGTACAGGAGATTGTCATAGACTGCAGACATAGTACAGGAGATGGTCAGAGACTGCAGACATAGTACATGAGATGGTCATAGACTGCAGACATAGTACATGAGATGGTCATAGACTGCAGACATAGTACAGGAGATGGTCAGAGACTGCAGACATAGTACAGGAGATGGTCAGAGACTGCAGACATAGTACATGAGATGGTCAGACTGCAGACATAGTACATGAGATGGTCAGACTGCAGACATAGTACAGGAGATTGTCAGAGACTGCAGACATAGTACAGGAGATGGTCAGAGACTGCAGACATAGTACATGAGATGGTCAGACTGCAGACATAGTACAGGAGATTGTCATAGACTGCAGACATAGTACAGGAGATTGTCATAGACTGCAGACATAGTACAGGAGATGGTCAGAGACTGCAGACATAGTACATGAGATGGTCAGACTGCAGACATAGTACAGGAGATTGTCATAGACTACAGACATAGTACAGGAGATTGTCATAGACTACAGACATAGTACAGGAGATTGTCATAGACTGCAGACATAGTACAGGAGATTGTCATAGACTGCAGACATAGTACAGGAGATGGTCAGAGACTGCAGACATATTACATGAGATGGTCAGACTGCAGACATAGTACATGAGATGGTCAGACTGCAGACATAGTGCAGGAGATTGTCATAGACTACAGACATAGTACAGGAGATTGTCATAGACTGCAGACATAGTACAGGAGATGGTCAGAGACTGCAGACATAGTACATGAGATGGTCATAGACTGCAGACATAGTACAGGAGATTGTCAGAGACTGCAGACATAGTACAGGAGATGGTCAGAGACTGCAGACATAGTACATGAGATGGTCAGACTGCAGACATAGTACATGAGATGGTCAGACTGCAGACATAGTACAGGAGATTGTCAGAGACTGCAGACATAGTACAGGAGATGGTCAGAGACTACAGCAGACATAGTACAGGAGATGGTCAGACATAGTACAGACATGGAGTACATGAGATGGTCAGACTGCAGACATAGTACAGGAGATGGTCAGAGACTGCAGACATAGTACAGGAGATGGTCAGACTGCAGACATAGTACAGACATGAGATGGTCAGACTGCAGACATAGTACAGGAGATTGTCATAGACTGCAGACATAGTACAGGAGATTGTCATAGACTGCAGACATAGTACAGGAGATGGTCAGAGACTGCAGGCATAGTACAGGAGATGGAGATGGTCAGAGACTGCAGACATAGTACAGGAGATTGTCAGAGACTGCAGACATAGTACAGGAGATAGTCAGAGGAGATTGTCTGCAGACATAGTACAGAGACATTGTACAGAGACTGGTCAGAGACATAGTACATGAGATGGTCAGACTGCAGACATGTACTAGGAGATGTCTGCAGTCTCTGAGACTATCTCCTGTACTATGACATAGTACTGCAGTCTCTGAGATTGTCAGACTCTCCTGTACTATGTCTGCAGTCTGACCATCTCCTGTACTATGCCTGCAGTCTGACCATCTCCTGTACTATGTCTTCAGTCTCTGACCATCTCCTGTACTATGTCTGCAGTCTGACCATCTCATGTACTATGTCTGCAGTCTGACCATCTCCTGTACTATGTCTGCAGTCTCACCATCTCCTGTACTATGTCTTCAGTCTCTGACCATCTCCTGTACTATGTCTGCAGTCTGACCATCTCATGTACTATGTCTGCAGTCTCTGACAATCTCCTGTACTATGTCTGCAGTCTCTGACCATCTCCTTTACTATGTCTGCCAATCTGACCATCTCCTGTAGTCTATGTCTGCCAGTCTATGACAATCTCCTGTACTATGTCTGCAGTCTCTGACCATCTCCTGTACTATGTCTGCAGTCTGACCATCTCATGTAACATGACCATCTCTGATCTCCTGTTGCACTGCAGACATAGTACATGAGATCTGGTCTCATGACTGCAGACTGACCATCTCCTGTACTATGGAGATGGTCTGCAGACACGGCAGACATCTCACCATACATCCTGTAAACACGTGGGCAGGACTTTACAGCGTCAGTAGTGACCATAGTAGTCCGTAGTGTCAAATAACTAGACCATGACATAGGTGTCGTGAGCAGCAGCAGTATTAGTAGCAGTAGACAATATAGTGTGTAATAATGACTGGGAAAGAGCAGCCATGAACAGCAGCAGCAGCAGCAGCAGTGGTAATAATGTAGTAACATAGAGTGGCAAATAACTTGTGACATAGGTGTCTTCACTGATGCAGAGGACTGATGAGGAGAAAGTCATGTGGTCAGATGAGACCATAATATAACTTTTTGGTCATAATTCCACTAACCTTGTTTGGAGGAAGAAGAATGATGAGTACCATGCCAAGAACGCCATCCCTACTGTGAAGCATGGGTGTGGTAGCATCATGCTTTGGGGGTGTTTTTGTGCACATGGGACAGGGTTACTGCATTATAATAAGGACAGGATGTTCGGGGGCCATGTATTGCGAGATTTTGGGCAACAACCTCTTTCCCTCAGTTAGAGCTTTGAAGATGGGTCGAGGCTGGGTCTTCCAACATGACAATGACCCAAAGCACACAGCCAGGATAACCAAGGAGTGGCTCTGTAAGGAGCATATCAAGGTTCTGGCGTGGCCTAGCCAGTCTCCAGACCTAAGCCCAATAGAGAATTTTTGGAGGGAGCTCAAACTCGGGTTTTCACAGCGATAGCCCAGAAAACTGACTCATGTAGAGAAGATCTGTGTGGAGGAGTGGGTCAAATATCCCTCCTACAGTGTGTGCAAAGCTGGTGAAAAACTACAAGAAAGGTTTGTCCGCTGTAATTGCAAACACAGCCTACTCTACCAAATATTTACATTGATTTACTCAGGTGTTCAAATAATTTTTTTCAGCACTGTAAATAGATCAGGGAATGCATGACAAGGGACCCTTCAGTGCCCTGAACCGACGGCGGGTGCCAGAAAGTCACCGCCGATCCAGGACTCATTCATCTTTATGAATGTGAGTCTGTCCACGGAGTCTGTAGACAGACGGGTCCTCTTGTCCGTGACCACCCCACCTGCCGCGCTGAATGTCCGCTCAGATAGTACGCTGGAGGGGGGGCAAGACAATAGCTCCAGCGCATACTGAGCGAGCTCGCGGCAGGTGTCCAATCTGGCAACCCAGTACTCCATGGGGTCGTCGGTATTCATACTCTCCGAAGCACCGGCGGACGCCATGTAATCTGCCACCATGTGGGCCAGACGCTGGTGGTGACTGCTTCTGCTGCTGCTGGTACTGGGTTGATCCGATTGGAAGAACATCCTCATCTCTTCCATTAGGTCCCCTGCTCGGCTGCTGCTGGGTGCAGACACCTGCTGGGTGAGATGAGGGGTGACAACTGGAGGCCGGGGAGTTGCCTGCTCCAAACGGCTGACAATGCCTGCCTGCAGTTCCTCCATCCGGCGCTGCCTCCGACTGGCTGGGATGAACTGCTCCACTTTCCCCTTGCACCTGGGATCCAAAAGGGTGGCCATCCAATAATCATCCCTGCCCTTGATGGTCTTAACCCGGGGGTCCCTCCTGAGGCATCTCAGCATGTGGGCAGCCATGGGGAAGAGCGCAGCCCGCTGTGACTCCTCACTGCTGCCCAGGTCAATGAGGTCAGACTCTTCTTCCCTGAGGCGCTGCTGATCACGCTCAGAGATGCCCAACCCCCGGACTATCGGTGCCCCCAACACCTGCTGTCCCTCCTGGCCAGGCCCTGACTCCAGGACGACACCAGCAACCTAGTCCTCATCATCATCATCCTCCTCCTCCTCCTCCTCCTCCTCGTCCTGGCCCTGGTCTCGGTGGAGCAGTGCTGCCTCCTCCTGCTCCACCAAGGCACTCTCCCCAGCTTGGAGCAGGCGATCTAGTGTCCTCTCCAGCACGAACACTATAGGGAGCACGTCATTAAGGCCGACATGCTCCCTGCTGACCATCTTGGTCGCCTGCTCAAAAGGGCCCAACACCTGGCAGACCTGGTGTATCTGCCCCCACTCCGCACAGGTGATGTACGGGGGAGTGTTGATGCTGGGCCGGCAGTGGGTTGCTCCAGCAGGTACTGCCTCACCGCCCTTCGCTGCTCCCACAACCTCTCCAGCATTTGGAGGGTGGAGTTCCACCGCGTTACACTGTCCACAATCAGCCTGTGAGGGGGCAGCCTGTTGACCCGCTGCCACTTGGACAGGGACGCGGTAGCGGTTGGGGAGCGCCTGAAGTGGCTGGCAATCCTACGCACCCTTAGCACAATGTCACTCAAACCCAGGATAGGTGCGCATGAACTTCTGCACCACTAGGTTGAGGACATGTGCCAGACAGGGCACGTGAGTCAGACTGCCAGCCTGAAGGGCGGAGAGTAGGTTGCTGCCGTTATCACAGACAACCATACCTGCCTGGAGCCTTCGTGGTGTCAGCCACTTCTGGACCTGAGCCTGAAGTGCGGTCAGCACTTCTTGTCCAGTGTGTCTCCGGTCCCCTAAGCTAACAAGCTGGAGCACGGCCTGACAGCGCACGTGCACCACACCTGAGTAGCTACGGGGGCGCTTGCTGGGAGGCTCAGCAGCTGCGGAGACAGAGGCTTGACGGAGACCAGCAGTTCTCCCCTGGACACCCCGGGGCGGCACCACAAAATCTGTTGCCGCCGATCCCTCCCCGGCGCCTTGGAGGGAAACCCAATGGGCAGTAAAGCTTATGTAGCGCCCCTGCCCATGCCTGCTGGTCCAGCCATCCATTGTCAGATGCACCCTGTCGCTGACAGCGTGATCCAGCGACAGGGTTACATTCTTCACAATGTGCTGGTGTAGGGCAGGGACACCAGTCCTGGCAAAGAAATGGCGGCTGGGGACACGCCATTGGGGTTGGGCCTGCTCCAACATCTGTCTGAAGGGGTTGCTGTCCACGATATTGAAGGGAAGAAGATGTTGGGCAATAACCCTTGCCAGGAGCCCATTGAGGGAACGCACACGTCGGTCTCCGGTGGAGAAGGGAGTGTTGCGTTCAAAGGCGTCTGAAATAGTCGCCTGGCGCCGGACGGCAGTGCGGGACACGGACGCGGAGGGTGCTGTCAAAGTAGAGGTCTGGTTGCCGGTACCAGTACCACTAGTAGAGGGAGCGGGGGGGCATGACCTGCTGGGAAGAGATGAAGCTGTGGCAGGGGCTGCTGTACCCTGCTCACTTGTGGTGGTGGCGCTGCTACCACCACCACGCTTCATTTCGTCATGCACCCGCCAGTGATTTATCCTCAGGTGCTGGTTCAGGGCTGTGGTACCCACCCGAGCCAAATTCTTCCCTCTCTTCACCCTGACTGAACAGATCCGGCAGATGGCCACTAGAGGGTTGTCTGCCACCAGGGTGAAGTAGGCCCAGACAGGTGACTTCAGCGTCACCCTCCCGTCAGATGGGGTAACGCTGACTTGCATCTGCTGGGACTCGGTACGCACAGGTGGAGCTGCCTGCTGCTGCTGCTGCTGCTGCTGCTGCTGCTGACACCTCCTGCTGCCATCTCCAGTGGAGACCCTGACGCTGGTCTCCCTGGTGGTGACCTGGCGCACCGTTTCCACAGGGTGCCTACCTTCCCCGTCGTCACTGTCGCAGTGAGCCGACGAGACAGATGGCAACCATGATGGGTCACCCTCCTCGCCCCCAGAGATGTCAGACCAAGGGCTGTGATGTTGTGGTATGAGGGAACCAGCTGACATGGAGCCGATAGCCTGGCTCCGCTGTTCCCTCACCCACGCCTGGGTCTGACTAGGTGCTGATGTTTCCTGCACCCAAAACAGCACCACCACTTTGAAGGGATGTCTCTGGGATACTGACGGCAGGTATCCCATACTCATCGTCCATCCCTTCAAAAAGGTCCTGACCATCAGGACAGAGCGGGAGCTCTGCCCGATGCATGGCCTCCACCAAGACATCCCTCTCACTGTCGCTGTCGAACAGTAAGATGCTGGACTCTTGGGGGCTGGGGGGGGGGTACTACAGGCAACGGTGTAATAGTGGAACTACTGTGAGCCGGGACCGACGACTCAGTGGCACTGCTGTGCCCCATGTAGTCCACCACTCCTTGAGCCTGAGATGGCAATATCGGGCGGCTGCCAGATGCAAAAAAAATCACGCATGAGGCGGACTCCCCTTCCACCTGATCCTCTAGCAATAGTAGGGGCACGAGAGGTACCCCGTGCTGGCAGCGACCCAGCACTGGGAGTAACTCCCCTACCCCTGCTGCCACAGCCACGGATGCCGCTCATAATTGCTGATGTGTGTGTGTGGGGGGGTAAACTTTATTGGGGGAGGGAAATGTGTGTAAAATGTTTTTTGGTGTTTTTTTAAAAGACAGGCACGCAGACAAAGACGTACACAGACAGCTACTAAACTTTAATAAAACTAGTACACCAAAGACAAGAACTACAAAAAATAAAAAGAAATGCACTCAACAAACACTAACTGCTTACACAAACGTATATGGGCCAGATTCAGGAACACTTGCGCTGGAGTATTTGGATATGCGCCGCGTAACTGTGCTGATGCGCCGACGTTTCTATGTGCCCGTACCCACCAAACTAGATGCGCCCAATAACGGCTCATTTGCGACCGGCGGAACGTTCCGACGCCAGAGTATCGTCAGCGTTTATTTTCGCTGGGCGCATCAGTCGCGCCCATTGATTTCCCCTGCAAATATGCAAATGAGGGATTTTTCTCAATTCACGAACGGATTAGCACCATACGCTGGCTACATGCGCCGCGCGTATCTGATCCGTCCGGCGCAAAGTTATTTCTACAAAAGGCTGCTTTATCTTTACTCCAGACGGTCACAGGTCAGCAGGAGAGCAGCTACAGCAGCGTTACCGACGATAGGAGCTAGCTGAGCACCCCCACTTGCAAGGACAACACCTCTGTGTGCCAACATGCCAGGGGCACTCGTGGTCCTAGAACTACTGATGGGTACCCTGGAACCAAGAAGGCGGGCACGTGAGAGGATATACCGCACTCGTATGAGCCTCTTTGGCATGGGGGATGAGGAGGTGTATCGCCTATTCAGATTCAGCCCAGATGCAATACTTGAACTAACCACAACCCTGCAGGATGACATCACCAGCCCAACACACCGATCACAAGCAGTGCAGCCACTGGTGAAGGTCCTGGCAACACTCCATTTCCTTGCAAGTGGATCATTCCAGCGTACAAGTGGAGTGGTGGCTGGGATGTCACAATCCTCCATAAGCAGATGTGTGCACCAGGTTGTCCCCGCAATCCTCAGACGCATGTCCAACCAGTTCATCAGACCCACCACTGAGGAGCTGCGGCAGAAGGCAATGACAGATTTCTACAACATTGCCAGATTCCCACGCACTGTGGGGGCCATTGATTGCACACATGTGGCCCTACAGCCACCCAGTGCCACAGAGCACATATACCGCAATCGGAAGCATTGGCACTCCATCAACGTACAGGTGATAGCTGATGCCCAACGCCTCATATGGCACGTCCGTGCCAAACACCCCGGGTCCAGCCATGACAGTTTCATATACCGTCAGAGCCCCATCCCAGCAGAATTTAACCAGAACATGTATGGGGACAGCTGGCTGGTTGGTGAGTGACATGGGAGTCAGGCATGACTATCCCCTCCCGTCATGCACAACAGAAATCGCACATGCATGACTAACATTCTCCTGTCTTTTACCTTACAGGTGACTCTGCATATGCATTGGGACCCCATCTAATGACTCCTTTCCGGAACCCCCAAACCAGAGGAGAGAGAAAATACAATGAAGCACACATCAAAACCCGTGCAGTGGTTGAGCAAACATTTGGGCTCCTGAAGTCCCGTTTCCGATGCTTGGATAAGTCTGGGGGGGCCCTATTGTATTCCCCTACCTTTGTGTGTCAGATCATCGGTGCATGTTGCATACTACATAACTTTGCTATGAAAAAAGGCCTGCATATTGACATACGTGATGACCTGACCCCCGACCCACACAGTCCCCCCCTGCCAGAGGACACCCAGTCTGCTGATGGAAGAGCAGTCAGGAGGGTCCTCGCCGTAGGCATCTTTGGACACTAACCCAAAACATTAATTACACAGACAGTGCACGCGTGTACACCACTGATGTCCCTAGATCACACACACCACATGCACATCGCATTGGATTAGCCCAAGTCCAGCATGTAGGAGTTGGGAGCAGTAACGCCAGCGTCAAGGCCCCAATGATGTCACTGTCCATTCACACACCTTTCACACATCATTCATTCAGCCGTGGGGTTCACTTCACCACCACGGCCGAGGGTGACACCCCTTACTTTCAGGAGTGCCACCCTCTCACATTCACACACCATTCACACTGTCCCCTGCACTCCTGACCGTGTGCAGTACAAAAAGAAATTAGAAAGATCATATCCTGATCAATAAAAGAAAAATAATCTCATAACCTGAGAAAAATAAAAAATAAACTCATGACCTGAGTATGTGAAAAACAATAATATAAAACCAGCAACAAAAAAAAGGCCTCATCGGGGATGCCGGGGGCTTCTTCTGGGGCCCCTCTCTGGCTCCGCAGCTGCCTGGATGGAGTGGGTGGGGGTGGGGGGCATCTGGAGGTGGCTGATCCCCAGGTGGGCCACTCCTGGCAGGTGTGGCCTGCGTGCCCTCCAAGGCCCTGGCTATCCGTCCAAGGTAATTGTTCGTCTGGGCCTGCATCCGGAGCTGACGGGTCACCTGGTAATGCTGGGCCCGCCGACTCAGCCTCCCCTGCTCCCGGATGGCAGCACTGTTGGCCTGGACCGCTGCAGTGAGGTGCTGGATATCCCCCTGCACCTCCCCCAAAGTGGTGACCACTGCAGCGCAATTAGAGCTGACATCCTGCACTGCGTTGCTGAGGTTGGCAACGGAGCCCAGGCTGTCAGACACTTTCTGCAAGTGGACCGCTATGGCCCCCATTTGTTCTGTCTGTCTGGCGTGATCCCTCGCCAACTGGTCCTGGACACCATCAGACACCCCCCTGGTCTTATGGCTCGCCTTCCTGGGGCCCGAAGATGGATGTCCTCGGTGGAAGGAGTCGCCCTTGAGGGGCTTCCAAGGATGGGGGAGGGGACGACAGACGGGCCAGGAGAAGGGGAGGAGACAGACAAAACCAAAGAAAAGTCCTGCTCTGCCACAGCAGGATCTTCCACAACCACCTCGGCAGGTGTGGTGTGGCCACTCTCCTCCTCCACAACCTCTTCACCACCCAGTGGCTCGGGCACATGATGGCGTGGGGGGGATGGGGTGGAATGCAGGCTGACAGATGATGGCCCAGCTCCGTCATCTGTGGATGACACAAAGCAGACACATGTTGGTGGTCCCACACACTTGGCACATGTACCCCCCCCCCCAAATGCAAAACATCAAATAGGGGATTAAAAAACACTTACCTGTCCTTGTGCCTTCCTCCGGCCTACCGATGTCCACGGAGCCATCCTCGAGTCATGCCGACGACCCCTCCACCTGCTCCCTCTCCAGGCACCGAGCAACCACCTCCTCCTCTGCGGTCAGGGTGACAGGACATGGGGGACCACCACCTGTGCCCCTCTCATACCTCCTGATGGAGGCCACCTTGTCCCTCACCTTGCGCCGCAGGTCATTTATTTTCTTTTGTATGTCCCCAGCAGTCCGGTGGAGTACCCCAGGACATTGACCCTGGCAGCAATCGACTCCAGGATGCCCTGCTTCCTCTCCCGGCTGGTCTTGCGGCTTTTTTTGCCATGGAGAAATTCATTCTCCGTCTCCATAGCCGAGATAATGACAGAGACCTCCTGGGTATTAAAATTGAGGTTCCTCCTCTCTCTGGGGGTAGCGGGAGCAGCCATTACAGAGCAAAAGTATCTTCCCTGGGGTGGGGGGAAACGGAACTACTTTTGCGCCGGAATGGCGTTTCCGCCAGCGCTTTTAAGCGCCCAGCGGAACGCATTGCGCTGACGTTTCCCAGGAAGTGGTGCCGACGGAAGTTGTGAGCATGCGCACAAGGGGGCGAGTGGAGTCGCACTCACTGCGCATGCTCCGTGGATGATGCGCTGAACGTAAGCCTCTGCGCCGGGCTCCGCCCATCATTTACATATGATCACACCCACTTCCACTTGCGTCGGGTTACGCCAGCGCATTATCGTTACTCTGGCGCAAGTTTACGCGCAACTGCTATGTGAATTACAGGACTTGCGCTGAAAGGGTCTTCAGAGTAACGTAAATGAGAAGCGTTACTCCAGAGGAAAGATACTCTCATCTACCTGAATCTGGCCCTATGACTATAAACTAAGGCTACTTTTTTTTTTTTTTTTTAAAACTAACAAGGACTACAACTAAAAAAAAATAAATAAAATAAAGAAACACTAACTAATAACTTTTTTTTTTTTTTTTTTTTTTAAAACACAGAACACTAAACACACACTAAAGTAAGCTAGTTGCAATAAATGTACACCAACAGTATGTACACTTACTATACAGAAATCTAACTAAAATGAACAACACAAAACCTAGCTTTTAAAAAAGCTCTTGGGCCTTTCAGGAAGCAGGAAAATCTGCAATTAAATCAATAAGAAGCAGTCAATAGCTAAGCTGCAACTTACTAAACTAACAGAAGTTGAACAACACAGCAGAAAAAAAAAAGAGCTTTTTAAAAAGCTCCTGCGCCTTTAAGGAATCAGGAAATCTGGAATATCTGCAATTAAATCAATAAGAAGCAGTCAATAGCTAAGCTGCAACTTACTACACTAACAGAAGTTGAACAACACAGCAGAAAAAAAAAGAGCTTTTAAAAAAGCTCTTGCGCCTTTAAGGAATCAGGAAATCTGGAATATATGCAATTAAATCAATAAGAAGCAGTCAATAGCTAAGCTGCAACTTACTGAACTAACAGAATTTGAACAACACAGCAGAAAAAAAAGGGGCTTTTAAAAAATCTCTTGGGCCTTTCAGGAATCAGGAAATCTGGAATATCTGCAATTAAAGCAATAGGAAGCAGTCAATAGCTAAGCTGCAACTTACTACACTAACAGAAGTTGAACAACAGAGCACAAAACAAAAATTAGCTTTTAAAAAAGCTCTTGGGTGTATTGCTTTGAAAAAAGCAGTTTAGGATTATGAGCTGGAAAATATCCACTGGAATCAGTAAGTACTGTAGCAAATAGCAACCATAAAGGACAATGCTGATGATGATGATGCAAGATGCAAAATACCAGCAACACAGACACAGTCTCCACACTCTCTAGCCAAGTTCTGGATCTGCAATGAAATGCTGCTGGGAGTGACCTTATATAATGCCCATACAGGCAGGTTCCTATTGGTTGCTAACCTATGACGAGTGTGGAAGGAGAACTCTGATTGGCTCTGATGCAGAAGGGCGGAGTAAATAATCGCGCAATATCCCTATTGCCGAATATTCGCATTGCGAATATTCGGCAATATAAAAAAATCGCGTCAGCTACTCGGACCAAGGTCTCTAATAATAACAGCAATGCTTTTAGACGTCGAAGGAGATCACTAGGATGTGATCTATTTTAATAATGAAACTGAAATAATCGTTCTGAGGCGGAAGAAAACATAATCGCGCGATATCGCTACTGTCTCGTGATCGCATTGCGAATTTTTCGGCAATATACAATGATCGCGCGATAAGCCTAGTGTCGCAAATTCGCATTGCGAATATTCGGTAATATAAAAGGATCGCTGCAGCTACTCGGCCCAAGGTCTCTAATCATACCAGCAATGCTTTTACACGTCGACGGGGATGTCTAGGATGTGATCTGTCCTGAAAAAAAAATTGAAAAAATTCGAATATTCGAAATAGCGAATATTCACCGCGAAATTCGGAATATATCGCGAATACTCGAATATGCCATATTTGAGCCGAATATTCGCAATACGAATATTCGTGAGCAACACTAGTTGGGTTATCTTCCATTAAAATGGTTTCATAAAGGCTGTGAAGTTGGCAAACTCATGATAATGACTTCCTTGGACAACTTAGCATTTATTAATCAGAAAGTACAGGAGAATAAAGCCCCCCTAAATGCTAGTGATTGTAATAGGAACTAAGCATAGCAAGCAAGTTTTTTTATCGTCCCCTTCCTCCTCATTATCACTCCAGCACATAACAAAGAAATATTGACCAGAAGAGGACTGGCCTCATTGACAAAAGCAGCAGCTGATAACGGTCCCTGTGTGTTTGACTGTGAACTGGACTAATAATGTGTTTGTTTAACTTCTATTATCAGGAAGATGCTTCAGGGCTTTGCAAGTTACTATATAAAAAAGTAAGTGACGGAAAAAATAGCATAAGTGACTTTCAGCGTGGCTATATCAAAAAAGAAAATTGGCAAACACATCTATTTGACTTTTTTTTTCTTCAGAAATAGGCAGCAACTTGGACTAGGTGTCTGTAAATGTAGTAGATCAGGACTAATAGAAAGCAATTGACATGGTTCCTTAAAGACGCCAAATTTATAAATTGAGATCTAATGGTTTAGAAAATACAAAATGCAAATGAGCAAAACGTTGGCTAAAAGACAACATCAAGAGGGTCATAATCAATGATTCATGCACTGAATGGTCTAGGGTTGTAAATGGTGCTCCTCAAGATTCAGTCTGGATACTATTCATTTTGTATTTCAATGATTTTTATTGAAGTTTTCTAGAGAGTTAGAAGGTTAGAAAATATAACACCGTGACAGAAAGCTGTAACACATTACAAAATGATACTATTCTTTTTTACCTTGCTTCTAAATGATATAGAGTTTGGGACTGGGAGTAATGCAGAGTACACACGGTCGTTTTTTGTCTTGTAAAAAAACGTTGTTTTTTCTCATGAAAAACAACAATGTTTTTCAAACTTCATTTTAAAAAACCACGTTGCCTACATACCATCGTTTTCTGAAAATGCTCTTGCAAAGCGCAGTTACGTACAACACGTACGACGGCACTCTGTTCCATTCAAGCTCGCGTCATAACTTGCTTCTGAGCATGCGCAGGTTTAAAAACGTTGTTTTAAACATCGTTTTTCCCACACACCATCATTTTTTATGACACAAAAAACGATATTCTGAAAAACGACATAAAAAATTGAAGCATGTTCGAATTTTTTTTTTTTACATTTTTTCAGAAGACATAAAATGACGTTTTGCCCACACACGATCATTTTAAATGATGTTTTTTAAAGCGTCGTTTTATTTAATCACAAAAAACGACCATGTGTACGCGGCATCAGAGTAGTGTTTCTGTGACTGAAGATGACAAAAAGCTATGTGGTGGAATACAATTGTAAGATGTCGCTACCGATAGTAGATTTTAGTTGAATTTTTCACAACATTTTTGTTGTACTTACTACCTGTGTTGATGAATGTGTATGTGTATACATTTTCTGCTGGGAAATATTTTTCATTGTTGACTAAAATTATGGAACAGATTGAGGTAGGTTAGTAATTCTATGACATGTTTTACGTTGAAAATCTATGTAATATTATTTTGCTTCCGATGTGATGAGACACCTAGCTAACAGGTGGGAAGCTTCACTTTCATCATTCGCTGCGTGTGCTGATAGTAATACGGAGAGCTTACCGAGTTTCAAATAGGGCAAATTGTTGGTGCACGCTTAGCTGATGCCTCTGTGACAGAATTTTCCAATTTATTTAAGGTGTCGTGTGGTACAGTATCAAGGGTTATGACAGTATATACAGTTTCTGGGAAAAACGTCATCTGATAAACATAATCATGGTCGACATGGTCAACTGACCGTAAGAAACAAAAGGACATTGTGCAGGATTTTGAGCCGAAATAAGAAAAAAGTGACTTCAGAGCTGAATCTCGGTCTTCCAAAGCTTGTGTCCACAAAAAACAGACAGGAGGGGAAGGGAACTCCAAAAGCAAAACATTCACGGGCATGCAGCAATTGTCAAACCACTAGTGACTAATATTAATGCTCAGAAGAGGAGATGTGTGCAATAATTCCATAAATCGTGGACGATCAATGGAAGACTGTAATATGGTCCACTGTATCGAGCGTCACACAGTTCTTACCCACCGAACGTGTTTACGTGTGGTGCACAAAGCCCCAAGCTTACGACCATGATATTCTTGTTGCCAACGGTAAAGCATGGTGGTGGCAAAATCATGGTTTGCCATATCTTAGTATTCTGCAGGCCCTATCATCACCTCGAAAGGAAGAGTCACTGCCAGCGATTTTGCGTAATTTTTGGCCGACCATGTGCAGACATTGTTTCCCAAAGACAGCGCCATTTACCAAGACCATAATGCTCAGATTTACAAAATTGGTGTTGTCAAATCGTGGTTTGAAGAACATGCAGACAAAGTCTCATCCCTTCTCTTCAGTCGACGGACTTCAATATCATTGAGCCACTATGGTCAATTTTGGAGAAGAAGGTTTGGGTTCATTTTCCAGCTCCGGAATCTCTGCAAGAACTGGAATGATTTATGCATGATAAGTGGTATTAGTATTCAATATCCACCATTCAAGACTAGTATTTGTTAAGTCCCAGGAGAATTAAGGCTGTCTTGGATGCCAAAGGCGGTACAACACCATATTAGGTAACATTTTCATTCTTTTATCTGGTGTTTCCATAATTCTTTAAAAAAAATGGATATTACCCTAGTGGTCACCAGCAGAGACATAGACAAATCTGGGCTAGAGTTCCTTTTTTTCCACAGTTGATATACAGGTGGTTCTCAAAAAATTTGCATATTGTGATAAACTTCATTATTTTCTGTAATGTACTGATAAACATTAGACTTTCATATATTTTAGATTCATTACACACAACTGAAGTAGTTCAAGCCTTTTCTTGTTTTAATATTGATGATTTTGGCATACAGCCAAAACCCCAAATTCCTATCTCAAAAAATTTGCATATTTCATCCGACCAATAAAAGAAAAGTGTTTTTAATAAAAAAAGTCAACCTTCAAATAATTCTGTTCAGTTATGCACTCAATACTTGGTTGGGAATCCTTTTGCAGAAATGACTGCTTCAATGCGGCGTGGCATGGAGGCAATCAGCCTGTGGCACTGCTGAGGTGTTATGGAGGCCCAGGATGCTTCGGTAGCGGCCTTAAGCTCACCCAGAGTGTTGGGTCTTGCGTCTCTCAACTTTCTCTTCCCAAAATCCCACAGATTCTCTATGGGGTTCAGGTCAGGAGAGTTGGCAGGCCAATTGAGCACAGTAATACCATGGTCAGTAAACCATTTACCAGTGGTTTTGGCACTGTGAGCAGGTGCCAGGTCGTGCTGAAAAATGAAATCTTCATCTCCATAAAGGTTTTCAGCAGATGGAAGCATGAAGTGCTCCAAAATCTCCTGATAGCTAGCTGCATTCACCCTGCCCTTGATAAAACACGGTGGACCAACACCAGCAGCTGACATGGCACCCCAGACCATCACTGACTGTGGGTACTTGACCCTGGACTTCAGGCATTTTGGCATTTCCCTCTCCCCAGTCTTCCTCCAGACTCTGGCACCTTGATTACCGAATGACATGCAAAATTTGCTTTCATCCGAAAAAAGTACTTTGGACCACTGAGCAACAGTCCAGTGTTGCTTCTCTGTAGCCCAGGTCAGGCGCTTCTGCCGCTGTTTCTGGTTCAAAAGTGGCTTCACCTGGGGAATGTGGCACCTGTAGCCCATTTCCTGCACACGCCTGTACACGGTGGCTCTGGATGTTTCTACTCCAGACTCAGTCCACTGCTTCCGCAGGTCCCCCAAGGTCTGGAATCAGTCCTTCTCCACAATCTTCCCCAGGGTCCGGTCACCTCTTCTCGTTGTGCAGCGTTTTCTGAACGAATAGGCTGTTCCCAGAGTGTTGTATCAAGGCACCTCAGTGAGAAGTCTGTGGGAAGGAAAAAGTGTGGCAGAAAACGCTGCACAACGAGAAGAGGTGACCGGACCCTGAGGAAGATTGTGGAGAAGGACTGATTCCAGACCTTGGGGGACCTGCGGAAGCAGTGGACTGAGTCTGGAGTAGAAACATCCAAGCCATGAATAAGCACTGATCCAGTGCGAAACGCGTCGGCTGTTCCTTGTTTCCACTGCTGTGACCCTATTTTTGTACATGCTGTCTATTGAATAAAAGACCACCCATCAGGTTTTGGAGTGCGGCTATCCATTTTTCTTTGTCTTCATTTTGCTTAGTGCACCGCCAGCACCCTCGGTATCCTGCACCACCTGTAACCATTTAGTGATCCCACCTGGAGCGGTGACTCCTTTATCTTTATCGTTTCTGGATTTAGCATCAGCATGTTGGCCATTCTTTGTTTATTACATTTTAACCACTTGCTTACTGGGCACAGGCGAAATTTCAGCTTCCGGCACTGCGTCGCTTTAACTGACATTTGCGCGGTCGTGCGACGTGGCTCCCAAACAAAATTGGCGTCCTTTTTTCACCACAAATACAGCTTTATTTTGGTTGTATTTGATCGCCCGTGCAGTTTTTATTTTTTGCGCTATAAACAAAAAAAGAGCGACAATTATATATATATATATTTTTTTTACTTGATGCTATAATAAATATCCCATTTTTTTTCTCAGTTAAGGCCGATACGTATTCTTCTACGTATTTTTGTAAAAAAAAGAAAAATCGCAATAAGCGGCTGCTTTGCGCAAAAGTTATAGCGCCTACAAAATAGGGGACATAATTATGATTTTTTTTTACTATTTTTTTTTTACTAGTAATGACGGCGATCTGCGATTTTTATTGGGACTGCGACATTACGGCAGAGACATCGGACACTTTTGACACATTTTTGGGACCATTCACATTTATACAGCGACCAGTGCTATAAATATGCACTAATTACTGTATAAATGTGACTAGCATTGAAGGGGTTAACACTAGGGGGTGAGGAAGGGGTTAAATGTGTATCCTGGGTGTGTTCTAACTGTGTGGGGGAAGGGGGGTGACTGGGGGAGGTGACTGATGCTGTGTCCCTATGTACAAGGGAAACAGCATCTGTCTCCTCTCCCTGAGGCGGCGTACACACGAGGGGATATGTCCGCTGAAAACGGTCCGATGGACCGTTTCAGCAGACATCTCCGCTCGTGTGTATGGGCTAGCGGACAGATTTCTCCACCCGACAGATTTCAAAGCAAGCTTTGAAATCTATCCGGTGGAATCTGTCCGCCCGACATGTCTGCTGGTTAGTACACTTATCAGCAGACATGTCGGCCCCCACCGCCGCCGCGCCGCTGCCGAATGGATTCGGCGCATGCGCGGAAGTGTTTTACTTCCTGGTGCGGTGACGTGGCGGTGACGCGGCGGCGTCAACGTCACCGCCGCGTCACCGCGCCGTCCGGCGGCGGGGAATTTGATCTGATGGTGTGTACACGCCATCGGATCAAACTCCCGATCGGACATATCCGATGGAAATGGTCCGCGGACCGTTTTCATCGGATATGTCCGATCGTCTGTACGCCGCCAGACAGGACGTGGAGCTCTGTGTTTACACACGGAGCTCCCCGTCCCTGCTCTGTCACCGCCGATCGCATGTACCTGGCGGACACCGCGGCCGCTGGGTACACGCATCGAATCTTTGGCGATGCGACGGCACTGTTTTTCCCCGCTGCGTGCCACCCAGTGGCGCGCGCAGGGAATTACAACAACATTGACGTCCAAAGAGGTGACCCCGGCAGCTCAGGTCCGCGCTGTTGACGTCTTTTGTCAATAGCGCGGATCTGTAGTGGTTAAATGACGTCCAAAGACGTCAACTTGGCACTTGAGAGCCGCGCTGTTGACGTCTTTTGTGGTTAAAAGGTACCACTACATGTCTTACCTGCAAGATTTATGCTGCGTACACATGGTTGGAATCTCCGACAAGAAAAGTTTGATGTGAGCCTTTGGTCAGAAATTCCGATCGTGTGTAGGCCCCATTGGACATTTTCTGTTGTAATTTCTGACAGCAACAATTTGAGAGCTGGTTCTCAAATTCTTTGACGGGAAAAGTTCTTGTCGGCAAATTCCGACGATCAAAAAACCTGCATGGTTGTAATGAATTAGACGCATGCTCGGAATCATTGAACTTAGTTTTTCTCGGCCCGTTGTAGTGTTGTCACCATGTTCTTGACAGTCAGAATTTTGTGTGACCGTGTGTATGCAACACAAGTTTGGTTAAACCCATAAGTGTTTTTTTTTACCACTACTATTCCTTTACATTGGCTTTTGGAATTTACAAATGCATCAATTTAGAAATCAGATGAAAGGTGTAGTGCTGAAAAACACCTTTTGATAGATAAAAAGTGCATTTTATACACAGCTATATTCATCAGATCAAAATGAGGGACAAATGAGGAGCAATGAGGGACAGAGGGACATTGCTCCAAATCAGGGACATTTGGGAGCTATGTATAAAGCAGTAAATAGTTACAACTGCAAGTCTTCCCCTTTTGATTCAAAAGTAAACAGTAAACAAAAAAATACTAAAAACAAAATACTATGGGCCAGATTCAGGTACATCTGCGCAATTATTGGACCGGCGTAGCGCACCGCCTTTACGTTAGACTGGCGCAATGTAGCGGCGCAATCACCCTATTCTCGCCGCTTTTACGCAGAAATTTGCGCCTGCGCAACGTTATTTCAGAGGCGTAAGGCGGAGTAATACAAATTGGGAAGGACGTGGGCGTGTTACATTAAAATGAGCCGTGACCCCATGCAAATGAAGGGCCGGCCAGCTCGCACATGCATGCTTGAAGCAGACCATGGTCAGCACCTCTGTGCGCATGCTCACAACTCGGGAACGGCGCAATCAGTGAAATTGGAAGTGGACTAGGGCAAATAAGTGAACTACGCAAACAGCATAAATAGACAGAGACAAACGCACTTCCTTTGCAAAAGTACATCCCTTTGTATCCCTTCCTATACAGCAAGGTGCTTTTGTTCTGTTGTTTATTAGCGTTTGTTTGTTTGTTTGTGACGTGTCTTTGAGAGTGATTTTTGTCTTTTATGTGTTTTCTTTGTTGTTATTTTGTTTAAATTATATTTTTGCTGGCCATTTTTTATTTTTGCTGGTCATTTTTTTTGGTTCTGTTTGTGTATGATTTGGAAATGTGGGGGTGACATTCCTGCGGGAAAAGGGGTGTCACCCTCAATTTTGGTGGAGAAGGGTTCCCCAGGACCAGGGAGAAGTGATCCCCAGGTCCGTGTGAATGGTGTATGAATGTACAGTGACATAATTGGAGCCTTGGCGTGGCGTTGCTGCTCACAAGTCCTGCATGGTGGACTTGTGCCAATCCAATGTGATGAGGATGTGGGGTGTGTATGCTAGGGACCACAGTGGTGTGCATGCATGCATTCTCATTGTGCCATGATTAATGTGTGTGTTTAACATGCAAAGATGCATAATGTGAGCTGGCATGAGATGGGGTCCCAGTGCATATGCAGAGTCACCTGTAAGGGAAAAGACAGGAGGATGTTAGTAGTGCATGTGCCCCTTGTGATGTGTGCATCATGGGGGGGGGCAGTCATGCCTGCCACCCATGTCACTCACCAACCAGCCAGCTGTCCCCATACATGTTCTGTTCGCAATCTGTGGGGATCTGTGGGGATGGGGCTCTGATTGTATATGTAGCTGTGATGGGTGTCATGGGTAGTGTCATGTGTTGGGCTGGTGATGTCCTCCTGCAGGGTTGTGGTTAATTCCATGATGGCATGAGGGGTGAATCTGAAGATGCGAGACACCTCAGAATCACCCATGCCATAGATGTCTAGGCGTGTGTGATATATCTCCCTTGAAGAGTGAAGAGTGAATATTGAGGGGCTTGTATCAGCTAAGAATATTGTATTAGATTAGATTAAATTGAAAAGTTTATAGAAGCCAAAAAATTTTTTTAGAAAAAAAAAAAAAAATCCTGTGCCCTCCTCAGTGCCCTCCTCAGTGCCCTCCTCAGTGCCCTCCTCCTTCTTTGCTCATCTAAAGTCAGTAGTATAGCTATGAGCATGGATGACACTGGCATGTTGGCATACAGTTTGTTGGGCAACATGTGTGACTGCTGAGCTCCTCACTAACAGTGTTGCTTTATCTGACATGTAGACGAATTTTGTAATTTTAGACCAGCTTTTATATGGTCTAATTTTAGACAGGACATTTAGCCTGCGCTGCACCAACGTTCTTTTGTGGATCCCCGTAACTCCTTCATTAGCATATTTGAATAGAAAATCAATGGTGTGCCTAGCGCAGTTTTGCGCGGACGAATGCGCCTGTCTAATGAAATTACGCTGGACAAAAAAAAGTAGATTTCTTGCGTATCTCGTTTTGGGGATGCCGTTCCTTCGAAACGCACGCGCACAATTAGACTTACGCCGCGCATCTCCTGTTACGCCGGCGTAATCGCTCTCTGAATCTGGCCTATATATATATATATATATATATTAGGGCTGTTACTGATCAAAATTTTTGTATTCGATTAATAGTTTTTTTTTTTAATCGATTAATCGACTAATTTCGATTAATTATAACGCACATACAGATCCAACTACTTTTAACTGATCTCCTTGCAGGCCGATTCCCAGTGCAGCTCCCAACCACTGGAAAAATGGATAGCAGGATACAAAAAACACACAAAGGCAGCGCTCGATGGGAATAGCATTAAAACTTTTATAGTCTTCAAGTAGGTAACCAAATAAATATTGCACTGGAGATAAAATCGATGTAGCTACATAAACTAAAAATGGTGCGAGTAACACCAAACGGTACCAAAAGCAATCATAAAAATATGTAGCTAAGTATGATACTGGTATAAAAATGTGTACAACGATACCACTGCTGCATCCAGATGAGGAGCGGTTAACATCAGTCCGTCGACATGTAGATGTCCCCTGAAGGGAACTATCACAACTCCCTGTGGATGGCTGTAGAATCCCAGGTTGATATAAGAAAGTGATAGAGGGAAGTGTAACAGCCCTTGCGTGTGGCAGATAGTAAGGTCCCACTGGCATGCAGATATGAAGGCACAGCAAAGGAGCCCTTCAGATGGACACGGCAAGCCACGCTGGTGTCCGTGCCGTTACCGGATGTCCGACGGAACTACCTTAAGGCCCAGAAGCCGGCGGAGAGGTGAGTACCAATTAAAAGAATTTTAATCGATCAAAGAGATTTTGATCGATCAAAAAAATTAAAGATTAATCGATTAATTAAAAGTTAATTTGCACAGCCCTAATATATATATATATATATATATATACTACATATAGATATACCGCAGACCCCAGACCGGTCTGGCAGTTTTGTCCCAGGTTCTATTTCTTATGAAGTATATGGCAGCCAGGCACACAACAGCTCCACAGTCTTGCAAGTCTTTTAATGCTGATTGAACTTAGTTAGGGTTCAGGGTGGGCCTTGGAATGCTCAAAATTTAGTGCAAAATACACTCTCTGGCCCGGACTCATAGAGAGTGGGCGCACATTACGCCGCCGTAACGCAACCGACATACGCCGTGCTGACGCAGTGCGGAGAGGCAAGCACTGAATTCACCAAGCTATTGCTTCCAACTCTGCGCCGGTGTAGTGTAATTTCAAAGGCGCAGGCCAGCGTAAGTGGAAGTAGGTGGAAGTGGGAGTGACCCCATGCAAATGATGGTCCGAGCATGGTGCAGTGTTTACACTCCCGGCGTATCACGAACTGCGCATGCGCCATGACGTTGTCGTGATGTTGCCGTGACGTGGACGCATGAAACATCACACTTATGCGACTGCTCACAACTACGCCAGCACAACTGCCTAAGCTGCGCCAGATCACCTTGTACGCCGTTGACGTAACGTACGCCCAATACGCCGGCCTGTGTTCTCTGGTGCAGACCTTTGCATGTCTATTGCTGGGTTGCACCTCCTTCATGGGGAATAACTTTACGCCGGACATACAACTACGCGTAGCCTGCGTCGGGCGCACGTATGTTCGTGAATCGCCGTATTTACCTCATTTGCATATTTTAATGCCTAATCAATGGGAGCAGCAACATGCGTCCAGACGAAAATGCGTCCACGCCGTGGTAAGTAAGATACGTCGGCGTAGGGTGGCCAGTTTTTGGGGGTATATTGGTTTGTGACTCTGACACACACATGCCGGCGCACATTTGCACTTACGTCGGCTTAACTTAATATACGTCGGCGTAAGTGCTTTGTGAATCCGGGTCTCTGTCCCGGATAAAGCAGTCCTGCTTTCGGTAATTAAGTCAATCACGTCGCCACTCCAGCCGGAGTGGGTGCAGCGCACCTTGACAGGCCTCCCACACAGACCTGGCAGCCAGAGTGTCACAGAGGAAGCCGAGAAGGAACAAGTCGCTGCCACCGACTTGGCTCTAGGAGATTAGTAGAGGCCTCTGCCACAGGTCCGGTACTTAAGAGCAATAGAGCATATGCTCTCAGTCCTGTCTTCTTGAGATGCGCCTTTTTGCCCCTCTTCTCACGTTGTCTCTGGACCCTAGTATTGGCCCACTGCCTTTCCCTTTAGAAAACTCTTTGTTCTCTTTATGTGAATCTGGTAGCGTAATACCTGAATTATGTCTTACTATTTTATCAGCCAGGGAGGCCCTCCTTAACACAGCCCTTGTATCATTTAATTCATATATGTCATGCGCCTTTTAAGTGCCCTCTGACCCTGGGTCTATTTATGCGTTATACAGGACACACCGTTCGAATGGGGGACATCACTTGCCCCTCTTCTTACGCTGTCTCTGAACCTGAATGTTGACCCACTGCCTCTCCCCATAGATATGATGTCATATATGTGATGTCTAGTTCGATATGGCGGGCTCCACTCATTAACCTCCCTGGCGGTATGATTCTTTCAGATTTTAGGTGCTTAAAGCGGTACCATTATTTGCAAGGGAATTTGGCGTTTTATACTGTAGGCTTGTAATTCTTAGGAATAACTCACTGAAATCTATCCAAACAAGAGTCTAATAGGCATCCCGGGTATGATTTTTTTTTTTTTTTTTTTAAAAATTATAATATAATAAATAATTATAAAAAATTATAACAAATAATAATATAATTATAGTAAAAATTATTCAATAATGTATTAAAATCAAAATCACTGAAATTTGCTCAGTTGCAGAATTTTTGCTGTCATTATTTTTTTTTTTTTATGACGAATTTCCCCACAAATCGTTATCGTTAAATTCTGCAAGTGATTCTGATTTATTATCGCAGTTTTTTAGCTGCTCTAACACAATTATATTTCAGACAGGAGGCTCATATCTTAAGCATTAATCTTTCTTTAATTAATGCTCATAGCAGAAAAACATCTAACATTTCAACATTTAAAAGAAAAAATTTAACAATCTGAATGGCATTATGTGGACTACGAATCCCAGCATGCCTAGCGTCCGTATCCACTCCCCTTAGTGCCTCTATATAAGTGTCAGCTCCTCCCAGACTCTTCCTCTTTCTTTCTGCTCATGGCAGCAATCAGATAAGTATACAATTTTTACCTTCATTGGATATATTGCAACAGGTTGCGCGGTGTACAGCCGCTTATACATCACCCGCTGCAGGTTCTCTCCCTAACGATGTTTCCCTGCAGCTAGTTCTTGTTTCTCCTTCATTCTCGAGCCGTGGGGAGCTCGCTCCCCCTCCCCTCTCTCACTTCAGTGGCCGGCCTGACGAGACTTAGTCAGGCGCGGTCCTATTGCAACAGCCGTCTCATCGGCGAATTCTCGGCGGCGAAATCTCGCGGGATTTCGCCGCAAAGCGCGCCTTCAGGCTCCCCTCCCACCGCAATATCACTGCAGCGACGAGGAGGTAGGAGCCTGGTTTAGGTAGGCGGCTGTCAGTTCCTAAACTAACATATAGTGGGGAGAGCGGAATTTATTCCCCCCCCTCGTTCTAGACACCTAAAAGGTTACCTCATACCATGGCTGAGGAAGGTACACCCCCCAGGGGGTTAGGTGAGGTGACTGTAGAACCTCAAGCCCTAAACGCAGCTCAAATACAGGAGCTGATAAACAAATCCATCTTAGCAGCTCTGACTGCTAATAAGATCCCCATAGGGATACAACAAGGTCCTTCTAATACCCCTATCCCTTTGGTACCCGGTGCAGAACCACGAGCCAAAAAGGGAAAAGCCTCTCAAAAGAGGAAACATATAGGGGTCACCCAGGACTCCCCGACAGGGGAAGTGCATAATATGTTTGACGCATTTCCACAACCGGAATGCAACCCCATGCATCCTTCGGACTCTTTGCAACCCCTGGGCCTCAGGGAGTCACAAAAAAGGCTTATGACAAATAGACGGGCAAAACCCGATTCTTTTGTCCTCGATTCGGAGGTAGATACATCCTCCGAATCATCTGAGACGGAAGTCTCCGAATCTGAGTACGATGACGATACGGATGCTGGGGCAATAGCGTTCCACCAAGACGCTACCCCTGACACACAGGGTGATACCATAACAGACTCCCTGGGCGAACCTCTGTTCCACCCCGATGCGATTACTCACCCCCGGTCTGGGGACTGGTCCCCTTTACCACACGTGGCACAGTACGTAGAGTTTTGGACACGTAGACCACTCACTAAAAGTAACCGCAATAAGTTAAGAGCGGAATGCCCTCGACCACAAATTCCCAGAAAGGTTACCACTACTCCAGAAATTGACCCCATTCTGGCAAAGTACCTAGCCAAATCTGGGAAATCTCCCAAAAGAGGTATCGACCGGGTCATTTAAATCCATCCAAGACCGTGTCCTAGACCTACTCGGCCCGCTCACACAAAATACTTAACATAACTGAACAGGCCGTATCGGCACAACAAGCAGTGGACGTTACCCAACTACGGGGTTGGGCCCAAAGAGCCGTATGCCTATTGGGCACCGCAAACACGGCATGCTCAATGGAACGCAGACGTTCCATTCTAATGAAACTGGACCCCCAACTGGCCACCTGGCGGAGACTGAGCCGGGCCCAGCAGCAGAGGGTTTCTTGTTTGGTGATTCCTTAATGAAGGACATAAACAAGTTTGTAGGCCTGTTTAATAGCCTAGATAAAGCGCAGTCGTCGCTAAAGAGAACTGGAACTCACAGAGTTTTTGCCAGGGCCGGTAGAGGCAGAGCCCGCTCTGCCGGCCGCAATACCAACTTTAGGTATGCCAATAGGGCCGCCGCCCAGACACAATTCAACCAGGCTCCACCCTCGTACCACATGGTGGCACAACCCGCACCATTCTTCCCACCTCGCGGAAGACCCTGGAGAGGACGAGGAAACAGAGGAGACCCTCGATCCCGGCCATACACCGGTAAGAGTACCTCCTATACTAAACTGTCTTACACCTGTGGGGGGGAGACTGCAGTTTTTTACCCACGCCTGGTCTGCGATTACGGCAGACGCGTGGATCTTGAACACCACTCTAGGGTTCAAAGTGGAACTTATATCCCCCCCTCAATTGAACACCATACCGCCCCCCATACGCTTTACACAGACAAACGAGACACTGATAGACAAGGAGTTGGGAGAACTGATCTCCAAACAGGCAGTGATCGAAGCCGATCCGTCTTCCCCAGGATTCATCAGCAATCTGTTCCTGGTCAGAAAGAAGGAAGGAGGCTACCGCCCCGTCATAAACCTTCGGGACCTAAACCAACATGTCGCCTACCGACACTTCAAAATGGAAGGCATTCACTGCCTCCGAGACCTACTCCAACCCGGGGATTGGCTTGCGAAGGTGGACCTGAAGGACGCCTATCTCACCGTCCCCATTCACCCAGAATCACAACCCCTTCTTCGCTTCAGATGGTGGGGTCGCATGTGGCAGTTCACATGCCTGCCATTCGGGCTGTCGTCGGCCCCATGGTGCTTCACCAAACTTCTAAAACCAGTAGTAGCATACCTAAGGAGCAGGGGGGTAAGGCTCATCATTTACATCGACGACATCCTCATCATGGCCTACTCCGAGTCGGAAGCTCACCGCCACTTAGGCTGGACAATAGAACTACTTCAGAACCTAGGCTTCCTCATAAATCAGGAGAAATCAGTGTTCATACCTTCCCGAGAGCTGAAATTCCTGGGGTTCCTGGTGGACACCAACCAGGCAGTCCTCCGTCTACCCAAGGCAAAACTGGCACTGATCCGCAAAGAGATCAGAGTGGTACTACGCAAGGCAGTCTTGTCCCTACGAATACTGGCCAGATTGGTGGGTCTCCTAGCAGCCTTCATACAAGCCATCTTCCCTGCCCCTCTGCACTACAGGGCCCTTCAACGACTCAAAATTACACACTTGCGTCGAGGCCTGCGATACGCAGACGAGATCCCTCTCTCCGCCGAGGCCAGGGAGGAGCTACAATGGTGGCTTCGCCACGCCATAGATTGGAACGGCAAGACGATTTTCAACTCCCGTCCGGACGTGATAATAGAATCGGACGCGAGTCTGAAAGGCTGGGGCGCGCGCCTAGGCGAGACTTCGACGGGGGGAACCTGGTCCCAACAAGAGTCCCTCCTCCATATCAACGCCCTAGAACTCCTGGCCGCCCTCTTCGCCCTGCGAAGTTTCCTCTCGAAACGATTCAACTGCTGCGTATTGTTGCGCATGGACAATATTGCAGCAGTACAATATGTCAATCGTCTAGGGGGCACCAGGTCCAAAACCCTGGCGGATATCGCCAAAACCATATGGCAATTCTGTCTGTCTCGCAACATCATTCCGAAGGCAGAATATATTCCAGGCACATCCAATACCGTAGCCGACTGGAATTCCAGACACCTCTCCGAATCCAGCGACTGGCAACTGGACCGCTCGATTTTTGCGCGGGTGGGTCGTCTCTGGGGCCCTTTGGGCATAGATCTGTTCGCCTCACGCCTCAACCAACCTCGGTTTTTCAGTTGGAGACCAGACCCCGCTTCAATGTCAGTGGACGCATTCCGGCAGTCCTGGAAAGGGGAAATTCATTACGCATTCCCTCCCTTCTCAGTGATCCCCAGAGTGCTACTACAAATAGCACAACAGAACACGACGGTGGTCCTGATTTTCCCATGGTGGCCGACACAACCATGGTCCCTCCCGCTTCTGCTAGAGATGCTGATAGACTATCCCAGGCTACTCCCCCGGACCCCTCACATCCCTCTCACACCCCTCCAAGGGTGTTCATCCTCTGGTTCTGGAGGACTCTCTTACCCTGATAGCAGGCCTGATCTCAGGATGCCAGACACAGACCATGGTCTTTCAACGGCAGCTAGAGATCTCATTGCCCTGGCCTGGGCCCCCGGGACTCGATCAGCGTATCGATCAGCCTGGGGGCTCTGGGTACGTTGGTGCGATCAACAACAGATTGATCCCACTCTGGCCCCTGTAACCACGGTTGCTAATTATCTGACTGAACTTTTTGGACGCAGGTAGGGCTTACAACTCCCTTAATGTGTATAGGTCAGCATTTCGGCCTACCACCTCCCGGTTGATTCCCTACCTATCGGCAGACATCCGTTGATCTGTAAACTTATGCGGGCATGAGGTTCCAAAGGCCCCCGCGCCCTAAATATCAATCGACATGGGACGTCTCCAAAGTGCTCGATATGCTCTCCGCTTGGGAGATAACGAGACATTACCCCTCAAGTTTCTGACGTTCAAATAAACGGTTCTCCTTTGTCTGATCTCGATTAAACGGGTCTCAGACGTGAGGGCTCTAGACATCTCTAGACGCCAGTTCCTACCCCAAGGGGTTCGGTTCTCCGTGGTCCGTAGGACCAAGACGAACCTAAAGACGGTTTTCTACCCATACTTTCCCTCACAGCCACGGCTCTGTGTGGCTAAATGCCTGCAAGCCTACGAAACCCAGACCGAGTCTCTTAGACCGTCTGGAATTTCGCAACTACTGCTCTCATACGTCAAACCCCATCAGCCGTCACCTCCGCCACTCTGGCTCGATGGGTGCGAGCAACCATGGAATTGGCCGGTATAGACATAAACCTCTTTGGGGCACACTCCTCCAGAGGTGCCATGGCTACTAAGGTTATCGCGACGGGAGGCTCTCTATCCGACCTCTTACAAGCTGCAGACTGGTCGTCGGAAGCCACTTTCGCTCGTTTTACTTCAGACCAGAAACCCACGTCTCCATGTCCGTCCTGGGACCCAGCACGGATCCACCTAGACAGGAGATGTATTGACAGGGATGTCTTGATGTAGTTTGTTCAGCTTTGAAATTGCTTAAGATATGAGCCTCCTATCTGAAATATAATTCGAGATTTTCCTAGCTTGTGACGGAAAATATTGATTATAAGATGAATAAGATTTCTCCGGAGTTCGAGGACGGTTCTTTTCGGGTGGTTCAAGACTACATCCCCTGTTGGGACAGAGTCACAGTTCATACAAGGATTCCTCCAAGGAGAAGTCGGGCCCGCTGGCTGAAGGTACGTGAATCCGAAGCACCAAGTTTTCCGCATCAAGAAAGAGGAAGAGTCTGGAGGAGCTGACACTTATATAGAGGCACTAAGGGAGTGGATACGGACGCTAGGCATGCTGGGATTCGTAGTCCACATAATGCCATTCAGACTGTTAAATTTTTTCTTTTAAATGTTGAAATGTTAGATGTTTTCTGCTATGAGCATTAATTAAAGAAGGATTAATGCTTAAGATACTCGCCTCCTGTCTTCTATAATCAATATTTTCCGTCACAAGCTAGGAAAATCTCGAAATAAACAATATAATACTGCAAAGTATCATATGTGGCATGAAATAAATTAATAAATATTCAACGTGAAGCAACACATAAAACTAATCACCAAGTGTCCAAAATGATCATATCTGAATGGATATGAAAAAAAAGGGAAAAGAAAATCTAAAAAATTCTTTTGTTGATTCAAGTGTCCAAAAACGTGACAACAGATGAAGTGAATTTTGATAGCAGGTCCACCACCAGAGAGAAAATAGGAGGCTTACCAAAAAGCGTGGACTCAACTAAGTATATATACCTAATGAGTCAAACAGGCTTGAAATGATAGTATCCGGACATCAACCTTCCATTGGAAACCAGGGATGAGTTGTGGGTATAAATCAGCTTCTCATATGATGGAAAATCAAGCAGGATGTAGCAATACCGGGACCAAAAAAACTCATATGTTCTTTACAGAAAATCAGGAAAATCAGGAATGCTCAGATGCAACAATAGGGGGAGAAAAGAAATGGATGCAAACATAGTGTAATAACGTATGGTACTTTTACTGTAATACACAAAATACAGTTGGTTGCACTCACATTTCAGCAGACATATCAAGGCATATAAAAACATCTAGCAGTAAAGTCAGCAGAGGAAACTCATATGAAATCAAAGAATTTATCTGCTGCAATACGGAAGGAGCAGTCTACGCCCTCAAGTGTAGTTGCGGGCTACAATATACTGTATAGGCTGGACCAAAAGACCCCTCAAAATATGCATAAAAGAACACGTGCAAAATATAATTAAAAGCTTTGACAAACACAGTGTATCAAAGCATTTTGCTACCCACCACAACAAAGACCCCCACACAATTGAAATTTTGGGGAATTGAACCTTATGTAAAACACTGGCGTGGGGGTCATAAAGTCAGAACACTTAGCCAATTAGAATCTAAGTGGATTTTTTACTTGACACTTACGCACCTCAGGGTCTCAATATAGAATTTGATCTTAACTGTTTTATTAGTGATTTTTAACATTTCTAGATCCTATATGATTTTTTTATTCTCCTTTTTTATATTGCTATACAGTTCCTCTTCCCTCCAAGCCTATCTCCATTCTGATAATGTGCTATATATTCGCCGACACCATTTCCGGTGCATGTGTTACTAATTATTTTTATTACTTTTAATCTTTTTCATTAAAAATTTTGACATATTTTGTCCCTCTGTTGTCTCTGGTTGGTCCATACGTGGCTTCCGGGACCACACTTTATATACATTTTTTATCATATATTTTTCTCACTGAGAATATTTTTTACTTCATTTGCACACCATAAGGATATCACTATTTATTCAAGGATCATTTATTTATTTATTTTAGCATTTCTTTGGACATTTTTCAGAATTTGTTATTTATTGACCATAGGTTGACCATTGACCATTGCCTCTGTTAAGTGTACCTGTCACTTGAGCACTATTGCACTTTATTTTAATTTACAGTGCAGCACTATTTTTACATTTATACTTATTTGGGTTCTGACAATACCTTCAGTGTTTACAACAGTATCGTAATTTATAGATTTGGTTAGTGCGGGAATACTGTCTCTTACCACAAACAACGCTTAGGTGTTAAATTATATTTTTTTGACAAAATTGTCAGTTAGCTTTTAAAGGCCTTATTTTTCATAAATCTGATCTCAAAAATAATTACTTTATCAGCATCTCAAACCTTTTTTTTCTAGCTCTCTTCAACACAAAGCCCGAAGCTATGAATTAAGCATCATTGCATTATATATTATATACTAATGATTACACAGACATAAACCATACATTTTACCAATATACAAATAGATAGATATGGCTTACAATATATATATATATATATATATATATATTTTTTTTTATTTGCACTATTTCTATTTTCTAGAATTTTTCCTGTGCTACCACTAGGGGATGTGCTTAGCACATTTATGGAAAACTAAAGATAAATGTTAAGCATGGAAAACACTTAGAATGTTACTGTAAAACAGTATATACTTCAGGATTTTCTTTTAATCATAACTTTTTTATTTTAACATTTACATGCTAACTTCAGATCTCTACAAAAAGCACATGAAATAATTAATCTCTGATAAAATAAAATGTTAAATTATTTTTTTCGCCAATTATTGTTTATAAAAAACAAACCTGCTCTAGTTGAAAGCGTACAAGCCAGAAAGCCAAGAATACATATTTTCTTTGATTATAAAAATATGTAGTACTTAATATAAATTTGCATTATTAGTATCTGTAAACAAACTTTAAAATATAGAACAGAATGCATATATTATATAGTAAACTGATAGGTAAAGTTTAGCTTTAATTGCTTACATGGTAGAAAATAAATGATCGAAGAAAGCCTGGTGACAAATCATAGGCTGGCTTTTATTAGTGTGACATTATTACATTTACACTATGAGGGGAATTCAGGAAAGCAGGTATGACACTTTTCTGGCAGTATGGCTACTTTAAAATGGCCTGCACCTAAGAAGGCATTGTGACAGTTTTTGTTAGGAGGTCCCACATGTTCAAGTAGTTTTTATTTATGCCATTTTAAGAACCTGTCACTATGGCTGTAATTGAATTACTGCCAGTTAGCAGATAAACAAACTGGTATTTATTAACACCAACTCTGAGCTGGCATACAGACAGAGGCCAGTGCTGGTGAGTAGCGGAGCTTCCATAAAGGGCGCAGGAGTGCCGCCCCTTCTCTCCTGCATTGAATGAATCTATCTATGGTCGCCGTTGACACCCCTTATTCAGGTGTACTGCCCCTTTTAGAGCGCAGGGCACCTGATTACAGTGGCGGGGGTGTTTTTTGGAAGCACCTGATTAGAGCCATAAGTTCTAATAGGCGCCCAAAAAGGTGAACAACGGCGCCATGCTGGGCGTTCACTGTTCACTCAGCTGTGTGTTAGCAAAGCGAAAGAATTTGCTTTGCTAATACTGAACCAGCTCTCACCCAATCAGGTTGCCGGGTCTTTTAACCGGTCACCTGATTGGCTGAAACATCAGGCACTGTGATTGGATGCCTAAGAGAGGATGGAAGAAGACACAGAGGACGTGCAGGAGACCGCTGCTGACACAGGTAAGTGCCGGGCAGCATCTGATGGGGCACAGTAGCAGCACTTGATGGGCACACTGGCAGCATCTGATGGGGCACAGTAGTGGAAATCGATAGGCACATTGGCAGCATTTGATGGGGCACAGTAGCAGCAATTGATAGGCACATTGGCAGCATCTGATGGGGCACATTAGCGGCAATTGATTGGCACACTGGCAGCAACTGATAGGGCACAGTAGTGGCAATTAATGGGCATACTGGCAGCATTTCATGGGGCACAGTAGTGGCAATTGATGGGCACACTGGCAGTATTTGATGGGGCACATTGGTGGCAATTAATGGGCACAGTGTCAGCAATTGATGGGCACAGTGGCTGCAATTTATGTATACAGTGGCTGCGTTTGTTGACACAGTAGCTGCGTTTGGCACAGTACCTGTGTTTGATGGGCACAGTGGCTGCAATTTGTTTGCGCCCCCAAAAAAATTTGGAGCACCAGCCGCCACTGGTGCTGAGAGTGGGGTATCTCTGTGCTGGGAAACTGTCATCAATGTGTTTTCGTCTACCAGGTTCCCTGGTTGCTATGATGGCCACTGCCAATGACAGGCATCATCTGACTTAGGATGAAGTATCCAGTTTGAACACTCTGGCCTCAGTGCCATCTGCCTCCTGCAGAAAATTTAAAATGCAACTAAACCTATCAATTTAATGGTTTCAAAAATCACTGCGGCACATGTTAGCCCCTCCCAACCTCCTGCTGCATGGCCCAGTCACCAGCAGGCTGCTCCTTCCAGGACAGGCAAACAAGCGGCCCGTCCCGCAAATGCCTGCTGACTGGTTCTGTATTGTTAGTGGGTTTCTCCTTATCCGCCGGATCTGATCACGAGACAGTGGGTGATCCCAAGGATAGTGCAGTGGAGTCAGAGTTGTCCTTATGTTGCATTTACCTCAGTCTAGGCATGCACAGTATTAGACCCCAGATCCCCTGCCTTGTTCCCAGGCCTGGCATTAGGGAATAATCATCAGAATATGATCTGCACTATACATTCATGTGAGTGTGGGTCCCCGTTGTGTTGTATTTGTGTAACAACGTTGTCCACTGTATTTTTAATAATTGATGCTTGGATGTATCGGCCATTCGGCCTTATATTTTTGCTAATTGGTGAATTTTTTTAGTTTCCAATTCCGTGGTTGGTTCTCCCTATGCAACTTCTGCTCTGTGAGGTGACCTGCTAGGGTTCCCTTCATATTGGTTTGTGGATTGTTATTTCATTGCAGAGGTATTCCGTCCAAAAATATGTATCAGGCTAATAAATAATACCCTAGATAGTCCCCCTTCTTAGTTTAATGTTGGTTAGTGTGACCTAGGGCTGTCCTTGACAGCCTATTCTACTACTTAACACCCATACAGCGTGTTAGCTTTATAGAGTTGACAATTGTTTGGGCTATATAGAAAGGGTATGTAGCCTCATCCAAAAAGATACATATATAAATTTAGGAGAATTACCAGAGTGCGTTTGAGCGTAAGAGACATATTTGATGAAACAATTCAAATTTGTATTTATCAAGTTGGCTAAAAAAATTTTTTTTTTAAAGTTAAACCCCCCCAATAGGGGAGAATAATTCACATACAAAACATATACAATAAAATCAACATCAACCTATACTAACTACTTGCAAAGACTGAAAGTCTACTACAGACAATCTACAGGATGTCAGGTACATTTAAAAGGTGTGCCTGGTACAGCCAATAATGCCTATCCCACTGTGGAAAAATCCAGGACAAAACCAGGACCAGCTGGCAGTTGAGGTTTCAGTCTCTGTATTGGGGATACTGACAACATATCTTTATTCAGTGAGCAGTGTAAAATGCTACATATAAGTAATATTGATTGATTATAGGTAAATGTGTAGGGTTAAATTACAAATATAATAATTTTGTTACATTGCAGTTAGTAGAACAAGACTTCTGGTAACTTGGGTTTTGCTGGGTGTTTTACAGTCTTCATAGATACAGGACAGCACAGGAAATGATCAATTATGAGATTTCTGGCAAGATTAACAAGTATTTTTTTTTTATCAGACTTATTATACAGATAGTCAAAAAAGGGAGAGTATAGCCTCAGTTAAACTTTAATGAGAAAATAGTTAAAATGTACCAGCATCCCGGGATAATTAAAAAAGGGGAGACCAGATGATTGAAGACACAAGCTGCTTGACACTATGGCCTCGTACACACGAGGGAATATGTCCGCTGAAAACGGTCCGATGGACCGTTTCAGCAGACATCTCCGCTCGTGTGTATGGGCTAGCGGACAGATTTCTCCACCCGACAGATTTCAAAGCATGCTTTGAAATCCATCCGGTGGAATCTGTCCGCCTGACATGTCTGCTGGTTAGTACACTTACCAGCAGACATGTCGTCCCCCACCGCCGCCGCGCCGCCGCCGAATGGATTCGGCGCATGCGCGGAAGTGTTTAACTTCCTGGTGCGGTGACGTGGCGGTGACGTGGCGGCGTCAACGTCACTGCCGCGTCACCGCGCCGTCCGGCGGCGGGGAATTTGATCCGATGGTGTGTACACGCCATCGGATCAAACTCCCGATCGGACATATCCGATGGAAATGGTCCGCGGACCGTTTTCATTGGATATGTCCGATCGTGTGTACGAGGCCTAAGAGTCTAAAATACATGGGTCAAAAATTGATTAATTGGGATTTTCAAGGCACTGATGAGAAGGCATGTATATGATACAAAAGTATTTATTACATATAAAACAATACAAATATTAAATCAATGGGACAGGCCCCACAATTCGGACACAATATCAGGTATTTGTATAAACAAAACCGTATGGGTCTGGAGCGTGGAGCCGATCTGCGACCTCAACCGGTTTTGCGGTATTATACCGCTTCTTCAGGAGGATCCAAGGCGGCAGGAAGCCTAGGTTACACCACTAACGATCACAGCCCCCCCCACGCCCAGTGGCTCACACAGGGGAAGCTGGCATAGGCTCACAGCAGTAAGTAATCTATTATATGTTATGGGGGTCACAGAGCGGCAGCATTACATGGTAATAGACACAGATACAAATCTGGTTTGGTATGAAAGCAGCAGGAAATGCTGGTAAGCAATCAGTCTCATTGTTTTTATGTTTATATTGTTTTATATGGAATAAATACTTTTTTTATCGTATACATGCCTTCTCATCAGTGCCTTGAAAATCCCAATCAATCAATTTTTGACCCATGTATTTTAGACTCAAAGGGCCAGATTCAGGTAGATGGGCGAATCTTTATTTTGGAGTAACGTTTGTCATTTACGTTACTCCGCCGAAACTTTATGAGCAAGTACTGTTATTCACATAGCACTTGCTCCTAAAGTTGCGGCGGCGTAGCGAAAATGAGCCGGCGGAATTCAAATTGGGCGGGTAGGGGGCGTGTATTATTTAAACTAGGCGCGATCCCGCGGCGAACGTACTGCGCATGCGTCGACTGTCAGTGCGCATGCTCCAAATTCTGTCAGTGAACGTCAATGACGTCAATCCCCATTCACGGAGGTTTTACGCAAACGACGCTAAACTTTTTAAATTCCATGCGATGACGACGGCCATACTTATCATAGGATACTCCACCTAGGGGGCATGCTTTTCGTTACGCCGCATATCGCTTACGGAAACGTCGGAAAGTCACTGCGTCGAGCCCGCGTATGATCGTGAATTTCCGTCTCTCGCTGATTTACATATTCTTGGCGTAAATCAGCGGGAACGCCCCGAGCGCCCATTTTAAAATTGCAGTTCCGATATGACGGTGAAATACAATTACGCCGCTCGTATCTGAACTCAATCCCGGCGTATCTTGTTTTCTGACTACAGAAAACAGATAAGCCGTCTCAAAGTGAGAGTTATGCTGGCGTATCACTGATACAGCGTAACTCTACCTGAATCTGGCCGATAGTGTCAAGCAGCTTATTATACAGGTACCAAACACTTTTAATGGTATATTTAACAGAGCTAAAGGGAGCAAATAAGAAAATTCTTTCTGTCCAGATTTACCTTACGCTGACTGAAGCCAGGTATGCAACTGTGGTATGACCACATCACAGAGGTAAATATCTTTCTGCAGATGTTGTGGAAATGGGCCTACACTTCAGAGATATTGCAATAGGTAAACAGCTATGGGACAAAGAGAACATACTGCAGACAAAAGACACTGCCAGCCTCTTCTACAAAAGGCAAATATATTTTATATAATTAATTGAACAATAGGGCTTTACCTGTAATTCTAACTAATTATAAGTCTATTTAGTTTAGTACCGTACTTAGTTAGTATAGATTTGAAATGATAAAATGTAGTGGTAACTTACATATGTTTTGGAGGATGTACCTACTTCATTAGACAATTGAACACTGGTGAGACATATGTTTATATACAAAGACAAGGTTGAAAGATTGAAATAAGCTGTATAATAAATATTAAATGATCAATTAAGTATGTGACTTACTTATACACTGTACTGTATGTTTTCAATTCTGGACTGGAAAATGTGGTTGCCTCCCTTGCAGATAGAACCTGTGACTTTTAAAAATCCTTCTTAAGTCCAAACTTCCGGTTCCGGCGCCACATGTAGGAGACGCAAGCTCCGGAGGCTCCGCTGCTACCGCATCGTTAACCGGCTTACAAAACCCCGATATCGGCTCGACTTGTGCCATCCTCCATCCCTGTACGCTGCACGCGCCCTAGCGCATGGAGCGATACCTCACACAGACCCGAACACAGCGGGGATCGGGCGCTACAGATCTTCCGGCCGGAGACGCGGCTCCGCTAATCATGGCGACCCCAGAGGTGACACGTGGCGCTCCCCCGTCCAACGACAACACACAGCATCCTGCACCGGGTGGCTCCCAGGGGATTGCCCCCCCGCTGGAAGCCATGGACACTGCCATACAAACGCCCAGTGAGCATGAAAATACCCACAAATGGATCGCTAAGGCGGTGGCTGCGCTGCTCTCTCCCCACTATTATAGCTGCGGTTGAGAGAGCAGTAGCAGAGGGGATCCAGCAGCTGCGTAGGGAAATAGGAGAACACTCCCAAAGGCTGTCTACAGCTGAACAACGCATCTCCTCGCTGGAAGACGACCAACACAGCGTGGAGGGGGCCCTGGAACGCCTCATGCAGGATCAACAACATCTGCATGACCGCATGGAGGACCTCGAAAATCGGTCCAGGAGAAATAATCTACGTATTATTGGTCTCCCAGAAACCCAAAAACAGGGTTCCTTGATAGACATTTGCTCGGCTGCTCTGCCAGAACTGTTGGGCCTTGGCTGCAGATGCGTAGTGTAGAGAGCCCATCGTATAGGTACCTTATCCGAGGACCGCCCTCGTCCCCAGACCAGTGATAGCATGGTACTTAAACTATGCTGACCACACAGATATTCTACAAGCATTCCGCAAGTCACGATCGGTGGAACTAGCGGGTCACAAGCTTTTTCTATTTGCGGATTACTCGGCGGAAGTTTCCCGTAAGCGCAAAGAATTCCAACCGATCTGTGCCGAACTTTATAAGAGGGGTATGCACTTTACCTTGGCCTACCCTGCCATCCTGCGTCTACAATCCCCGGATGGGGAACAACTGACGTTTCAGTCACCGGATAAGGCTAAAGCATTCCTTCAGTCTCTGAATGCTGAGAGATCATCCGCTGCCACCTACGTGGACCGAGTGAAACAAGGACCGAGAGACCAAAGAAGTCCATGCAAGGAACCCCCTAAGAGACTAAAATCAACGTCGCCACTCGAATACCATGAATCTGGATGAGGCTCACACGTCCCTGCCATGTCGGCAGGCCCGGAGTGGCTAATCGGGAGAACCGGGACAATTCCGGTGGGCTGGTCGGGTTGCGGGCCGGTTGCAGGCCGGTCCTGCGGCCGCCTTTCGGCTCCCTTAAAAATTTAGCCCCCGGCGCGGCGGCCTGTAGCGTCAACATTAAACGGCCGGTGATTGGCCAGGCCGGGTGCATATCATACCAGAGGCGGAGGGTCTGCCTCTGGTATGACATGCACCCGGTCTGGCCAATCACCGGCCACTTAAGAGCAAAGAGCTGCACGAGTGGGGGCTGTCCGAGTGTGCTCATCTGTGAAGAAGGGGAGGTGGGCGGGGAAGATTAAAAACAGGCATCCACACTGATTGCTGAATGAACCAGTGAGCCAGCCCCCCAGGAAACATTCCAAGTGAGTGAGCATGTTCACCGACCAGACCCTGCTCCCTCTCTCACTCTGACCCCCACCCTCTCCCCCTGAGCTCTCTTGGACCCCCCACCCTCTCCCCCTGAGCTCTCTTTGACCCCCCCTCTCTCACTCTGACCCCCCCGCTCCCCCTGAGCTCTCTTTGACCCCCTCTCTCTCACTCTGACCCCCCCCTCTCCCCCTGAGCTCTCTTTGACCCCCCCCTCTCTCTGTAATATAAAAGGGCCCAGAGGTGCAGGGTGATGTGTAATGTAAAAGAGAGAGGGGGGTGCTCTGCACTGTGGGGGGGGGGGGGCAGAAATTTGGGGACAGAGCTTGGTACAGGGAAGTTATAAACTAGCCTGTGATTTATGCACACCTCCACGCTGTACATAAGCAAACCTGAACCCTTCACTCTGCATGTAAGGCACTCCTGAACCATGCATTCTGTACATCACGCACTCCTGAACCACGGACTCTGTACAAAAGGCACTCCTGAACCACGCACTCTGTACAAAACGCACTCCTAAACATAATGTCGTGAACAAAAGTGGGCTGGTCTAAGGCATGAAACTCCAGGGCTGAAAATGAGTCCCACTCCGGCCCTGCATGTCGGTCATGGCACTTTTCTCTATTCCGTTGCTATGCCGACCGTTCCTGGGCTCCTGTTTACTTATTTACCCCCATGGGAGTCGACCTACTGCGTTTATTGTTCTTTACCAACAGTATTCAGTTTACTAGGCACTACTACCTCCCTAATTCGAGTAGATGTTCTTTTTTCTCTATGACGCCAGTTGTCAATCTGCAGTTTGCTCCAACCAGCCAGGGAGTTTCCTCTCCACACCTGGCGAGCTTTGTTATTGTATCTATACCCATAAGTGCATTAACATAGTTTAGTCTCCTTCCGTTTAAGAGGATGTCATGTATTCTCGTCACGCGGCCCTCCGTACCCGCTGGTGTATTGACCAGGACCACAAGCTTTGGGTGGGGAAAGTACTAGGCTCAGCGTCAATCAATCGCAAGGCAGGCACAATTATTTTGCTTCATAAAAACCTTGCATATGATCTTCTCTCTGTTAACAGCGATGATGAGGGTAGACGGGTATCCGTTCATATCAAATTTCCACGGGGCGAACTCAGGATTTCTAATATCTATGCCCCTAATTCCCCAGACCACGCCTATTTCACGCGGCTAGCACCCTTATTGTCTCTTGATGAGTCTATTCCCCACCTTGTGACTTTAACTTGACGATGTGTGATCGAGAGGACAGGTCAAAATCAGGGTCCCTTTCGACGGGACCACGCTCGACTCGTACGACCCCTTTTCTCCCGTATGTCCCATTGCTTGACGCGTGGCGATTGCAACATCCGGTAGATACGGAATTCACTTTCTTCTCCCCCGTCCACAACTCCTTCGCCAGATTAGACTATTTCTTATGCACCCATGCGTTGATATCGCAGATCGCCCATAACGGCCACTCATGATCTGGTGATCTTCGATCACTCTCCTATATCTATCTAGCCACACTCATCTGTCAGACAGTGCAGGTTCCCTGCTTTTCTATCTCAAAATTACAACATCAAAACAACACTACGGGAAGCATTGGAGGAATACACACAAAATAATATTCAGCACTTAAATAACCCAAACTTATTCTGGGAGGCGGGCAAGTCCTATCTGAGGGGGAAGATTATCTCGCTTACTTCAGCATACAAAAAAAATGCCCAGAAACAATATTTGGAAGCCAGCGATAGGGTAAGAGCGTCACAACTGCTTCTTAATACCACTCTCGATCAGATGAAAACCTTAAAGCCTGGATTGATGCGAAAGCTCATTTTGATGCCTGGGCGGAGAAGGTAGAACAGACGGAATTGTCCGCACTACAATTGTCTTATTACAAATTTGGCAATAAAGCTGGGAAGCTCCTTGCAAGACTCACCAGGGGCTCTTTCACTCCAACACATATACGCACACTGTGCAACCCTGATGGTTCTCTATCCTCAACACCTGAGGACGTTTATAAAACGTTGCAAAATTTTTTCATTAAACACTTTACGGCAACGAACCCATAGACGTCGACCTTGCTGGAGACTGGCTAGACAAAGTCGCTCTGCCACTGATTGACCCAAACCAATTGACAAACTTAAATGATCCCATTACTTTAGAGGAAATTAAACAAGTGATCGGAGGTCTATCTAATGGAAAAGCCCCGGGCCCAGATGGCTACACGTCTGAATTTTTCAAGTTGCTTCTACCTGACATTGCTCCTACATTGCATTCTGTTTGTAATTACATCTGGGATGGTGGTCCCTATCTTCCCACGGGACACCTGGCGAACATTAAACTCATTGCAAAAAAAGGAAAAGACCCCCTAGATCCGGGTTCATTTCGCCCCATTTCTCTATTAAATGTAGATTCCAAAATACTCTCTAAAATAGTGGCTAATAGGCTAGGTGACATCATGCCATCCCTTATCCATTGCGCACAATCAGGCTTTACCAAGGGGAGATCTGCGGCAGCCAACATCCGTAAGGTTCTAACAGCCCTCGAATATGCTAAAACACACTCTTCTAATGCCACAGTGATAGTTACCCTTGATGCCGAAAAGGCCTTTGATAACGTTAGTTTTCACTGGCTCTCCCTAGTCATGCCACGATTTGGCTTAACTGGCCCCTTCAATAACTTTATACATAGTATGTATTCCGCCCCTTCTGCCATGATCACTGCAGCAGGCATCCCAATTGCCCCGCACTTTCCCGCTTACACAGGGGCACAAGCGCAGGGTTGCCCCCTTTCTCCCCTTACTCTTCAATTCTTGCTATAGAGCCCCTCTCCTCGCGCTCTTCTACGTCCCCCCCCCCTCCTACATGGTCTACCTTTTGGCCGTGAGAAACATGAGAGTGGCTCAATTTGCTGACGATATACTCAATTTTCCTCCTCTCCACACTGGACAATCGCCCGCTACTCCAAACATCTTTGACACGTTCTGCAAATGCTCAGGCCCGCTAAAGACAAATTTTTCCAAAAGCGAGATATTACTTTATGGCACAAATGTAATCCACGCATCCAGCCTCCCCCTTCCTCCTTTAGTATCTCAGAGTCACACATCACCTACTTGGGACTAAAGATTGGCAAGGAACCATCCTCTCTTTACCACCTAAACTATCCTCCTTTGATCGACAAAATAGTAAGTGAACTAGAGACCTGGGTGGCTCTGCAGCTGTCGTTTCTTGGGAGATGTGCACTTCTCAAGATGGTGAGTTTTGCCCGATTACTGTACCCTCTACAAACTTTCTGAACAAGGCTATCACAAAATTTTTATGGAAAAATACTAGCCCGAGAATTGCGCTGACGAAGCTTTATCTCCCGAGGGACGAGGGTGGTGTGGGTCTACCGAATATTAGGTTGTATAATTTGGCTTGCCTTCTGAGAGTATGTTTAGACTGGATACTGGGGTCCTCCAGGTATGCTAACTATGCCCTGGAATCATCAATGGTCAACCCTATAGATTTGGCAGCTTTACTCCATTGCTCGATCCAAAAATTACCAGCTACCATTAAACAAAATTTACTTTTTCGCGTCACTGTAGTGGCTTGGCGCGAGATCAGAAAAAAATTAGGCCTCTCTCCTCATATTTCTAATCACCTTCCGATTTTTGGTAATCCCATATTTACACCCAGTCTCCCGTATGAACCTTTCTCCAAGTGGAGAGACAAGGGTCTAGTTAAGATTTGCTCATTATTTCAGGATTCATTAGGCTTTTTCAAATCATTTTCCCAACTGTCACATGAATTCTCGCTTCCCCCTAACCATTTTTATCCATTCATGCAATATGTGGACTTTATTGGTAAGACCTGCCCTAAGAAATCCTACAAACATCTTTTATTGACACGCTGCTAGCAGACAACAAACACTCCATCTCGGACATTTATACCCCTCTACACGCAAAATTTATGAAGCCTCTTCAGTACACTTCCGTGTCCTCCTGGCCTAAAGACTTGTCAGGCCATCTCGAAGTAGATGACATTGTACAAGGATATAGGCTCTGCAGAGCTATCACTCACTCAGTGTGAAACCTGGAGAGAAACTCAGTTTAAAATCATGCACAGGGCTTACTACCCCTTCTCCACAACTCGGTCACCCGACATAGGTCCAGTTTGTCCATGGTGCCTGACCAACAAGCCGACTTTAGTGCATCGTTTCTGGTCCTGTCCCACTGTTACCACCTTCTGGTCAGCGATCGTACGTTTCATATTTGATGTGACTCACTTCTCTCTGGATTCAGAACCTGGCCTACTTCTGTTTGGATTCCCCCCTCGCACTGAGCCACAATCTTCGGCCTTTGGACTACTACCTAAAGGCACTCGTCAGTGGATACTTCTTGCTCTACTTGTGGCTCGTAGGTCCATTATGCTTCATTGGATATCTTCTGCCCCACCTTCCCTCGCAACCACGATAAAAGAACTGAAATCCCTACTCTACAAAGAAAATCTTGACTTACTCACTAACGCCTCACAATCTGAACCTCAGTTTGACCAGAAATGGGCGACCTTTATCGAGTTTAGCCTACCTGCCTCTGAAAGGCAATCCCTGCTATCCAAATCTTTCAATTTCTTTTCTATAACTAGCTGGGAGGGCCACTCTCCTGCCCCTGACTCAACGGCTATTCTACTGCTCATTTACCTCTGGAAAGTATTTGTGTTCATTATTTGTGTTACTCTCGGAGTGTCGATATGTCTTTTTCTGATGCATAACCCAGCCTTAGGCTCTTCCTCGTATGGTATTTTTAATAGGTCTTCATTACAACGTTTTTCTTCCTTATTATCTTCTCTCTTTCTTACCCACCTCATCCTCCTTTTCTTCTTCCCTCTTCTCCTCTGTCTTCTTCTTTTCTTACTTCTCTTTTAACTCTCTCTTCTGCTCTCTTCTCTTGTGGAGCTGGGAGCTAGATATGGTTGCCTAGGGCTTCACCTATATATTGCCTTATGTATTGTTGTTCCCTTTTCATAGGTATTGCCTTATGTATTGTTGTTCCCTTTTCATAGGTATTGCCTTATGTATTGTTGTTCTCTTTTCATATGCCATGAGCAATCTGTCTGTACCTATGCTTCCCTTTGCATAATTTCAATAAAATATTTTTGAAAAAAAAAAAATCCTTCTTGACACCAGGCACCTGTAATCCCCCATACTATAAAACTCACACTGGGAAAAGGAGGACCAAAGGACCAGTTGATTGTACCACATGCACATTTGTTGCCAAGGGAGACAAGCTGACACCAGGGAAGAGCAAAGTGAAGAGAGGGACGGAATCATCACTCTGATGCTTTGCTGTCTGGAATAAATCTGTGTAATATAAGTGTCAAAGCTGGATGGGCATAAATACACAATTCTACAAAATGTCTAATTAACCTTAGATAGCCCTAGTTAATTCATGCCACTATCTATTTAGCATTTTTTTTCCACTATATCTACTGTTAGGATGAAACATTTGGCCATTACAGGAGGCAAATATGAAGACAATGAAAAAACTCGATATGTGCATTCGTTTACGTCCGAATGCATTTTCGTCCAAATTTCAGGTATTTTCGCTATCGTTTTAACAAACGAAAACGAACGTGCCGAATCCAAAATCCAAAAGATCCGACAAAAAAAAATGCTTTATTTTCGTTGCTACAACACTTTGATATAGATAGGAGTTTCAACATGACGCTGAGAATAGCAATCTGTGTCTATCGAACCTGTGGTGAATGTGCCTAACCTTAACTCTATTAGTCCAAGATTATTCTACATAGAGAGGAAAGATTTGACATAGAGAGAAAAGATTCGACATTATAGAGACAGTGTTGGGGTAGTACAAACGTTGAATCTGTCATTGAAGGCTTATGGTATCTGTTGAAAGTTCTAAGAAGTTTCGACAAGCAGCTAAACTGTATGATGCCGCAAACATACATTTCCAGTCAAATGCTCGGCCTATAGGCTATAGAAGAATTTGAATGTTGGTTGACTAGTAAAAATAATTTATAACCAAGTTTAAGAGGGCGTCTCTGTTTGACTTCCTTAAGGTGCACAACCCTCATTTGCTATGCTTACAGGAGACGCACCTTATGGGGTCAAAGGTGCTAGCGTTGAAGAAGTGCTGGGTCATGTATGGCTATCATTCCACCTACTCTAATTATGCACGGGGGGTGTTAGTGTTGGTAAGGAAGGGCCTCCCCTTCTCCTGTGTCAGGGTGGTAACAGATCCTAAGGGTCGGTATGTCTTTCTCCACTGCACGGTACATGCCACGCCGCTGCTGCTGGTGGTGGTATATGCTCCCCCCCCCTGTCATGGCTGATATTTTTACAGATTTGAGTATACTTCTTGCCACCTTCCCGGTGCTTGCCACTCTTATTGTGGGGGACTTCAATTCGGTGCTCGACCCTGCTCGGGACCGCTTGAAGCCCCTCCAGAATGAATCCAAATTGTTTAGCCAATGGTGTTCCTCTTTTGGGTATGTGGATGTCTGGAGGCTCGGCCATCCTGGGTCTCAGGAGTTTACCTGTCAATCCCGGACGTACCGTACTCTTTCTAGGTTGGACTATGCTCTGGGAACCCCTGATTTAATTCCCAACATACGAAAGGTGTCCCACTTGACTCAATCCCTATCTGACCACTCTGCTGTGTCTGTTAATCTGATGATGGGTCATAGACCCTCATATCGGTTGTGGCGGCTCAGTCCTCTTTGGGTCTCCACTACCGAATTTCAGGAGCCGGTTCAGCATGATATGTCCCACTACTGGAGGGACAATGTTGGTTCCGCCTCCTTTGGTCCCACATGGGATGCCTTTAAGTCGTCAGTGCGGGGCTCGTACATTTCCATCATTGCCCAGTATAGAAAGTCCTCCCAGACTACTCTCTTGGCCTTGGAATCCTCCCTGGAGAACGCCAGGGCCCAGTACGTTGCGCTCCCTGCCCCGGACACTGGTAGGCGCATAGGGCTCTGGACCTTCACAGGGTGGATGTGACGCAAGGTCAGCAGTTGTCCCTATCTGCCAGATTACACGAGCATAGTGGTAAAAACAGTAAGATGCTGGCCTATCTCTCCCGCACGGAGTATGTGGATCGGACGATACCCCATATTCGGTTGCTGGATGGCTCTGTCACATCGGACCCCTTGATTATCAATCACACCTTTAAGGCCTTTTATCTGAACCTATATACCGCCCCACCCCCCCCAGATGAGTTGGAGACTTTGGGATTCTTTGAGTCTATCCGGTTCCCCGTCCTGAAGGAGTCGCATACTGCTCTCCTTGACGGACCGCGTACGGTGGAAGAGGTCACTGAGGCTATTTTTTCACTCCCCCCTAATAAGGTCCCTGGCCTGGATGGTTTACCCGCAGAGTGGTATAAAAACTATGCAGATGAACTGTCGCAGAAATTGCTTTCCCTGTTTGGGCGGGCACTGCAGGAGGGGGAACTCCCCTCCTCCATGTGTGAATCCCTGATAGTGGTGCTCCCTAAACCTGGGAAGGATAGGCTGTTGTGTGAATCCTATAGTCCAATCTCACTACTAAACAGTGATGTTAAAGTGCTTGCAAAAATCCTAGCCACACGCCTGCAGAAAGTTATCCTTCATCTTGTTCACAGAGACCAGACGGGGTTCATGCCTGGAAGGAGTGCGTACGACAATATCCGGCACCTTTACATACATATTTATAAGGCTGCTAAGGTTAAGAGAAATTGTCTGGTGTTGTCACTGGATGTGCGTAAGGCCTTTGACACTGTTAACTGGTCCTTTCTGTGGGAGACGATGCACCGTATGGGCTTTAGCGCCCAATTCATCCGCTGGGTCCACTTACTTTATACCAATCCCAGGGCCAGGGTGGGCACCAATAAAGATGTCTCAGATGTGTTTTACTTTGCAGAGGGGCACCGGGCAGGGCTGCCCGCTGTCGCCTCTTCTGTTTGCTCTGGCTATTGAGCCTTTGGCTCTGGCGTAGCGGCAGACGGCGGCAGTGGGTGGCATCTGTTATGGTTCCCTCTCTGAGAAGATCTCTCTGTACGCGGACGATGCTCTGATCTACTTGGATGGGTCTGAGCGGTCCTTTGATTCTCTAATGGGGGTGATTGAGGAATTTGGAAAGGTCTCCGGGTTGCGGGTGAGTTGGGATAAATCTGTGGCCTTTCCTATAGGCCCTAGATTTGACTGTGATTACCTCTCTCACTCTAAATTGTCTGTCCAAACGACGTTTAAGTATCTGGGGATACACATTACCGCGGATTTATCCTCGTATAAACGCCTAAACGTTACCCCCGATTATAACGCATATGGAAACCAGGCTGAAAACTTGGGCCTCGTTACCACTTAACCTCATTGGTCGAGTGAATATCTTTAAGATGATATACCTACCCAAATTTCTATACGTGTTTCGGGCCTCTCCAGTCTTTTTGTTGAAAAAACTCTTTAGGAAAATTGACTCGTTACTTTTTGCTTTTTTGTGGCACGGATCGAGCCCGCGGATTTCCAGGGCCTCTCTTCAGGCGGCTACGCTGGCTGGGGGGTTGGCCTGCCCAAATATGCGGAAATATTTTATTGCGTCCCAACTGGCGTACGTGTATGATTGGTTCCTGGGGGCCTCCCTGTCCTGCTCCACTGCCCTTTTCACTGCTCTGGGGGAACCCGGGGAGTTGCTGGTGGATGGCCTGCATGGGTCTGCTCCCGGGCGTTGCTCCCGGGTCTCCCCGATTAAGGTGAGCTGGCTGGCCTGGCATGAAGGTAATGGGATGCTCGCGGATCCGGGTGGGTGTCTCCCAGTGCTCCCCTATAGTATAACTTAAACCTCCCTGAGCTCCTGGGTCATCCAGACGCCCGATGGTGGACCCGATTTGGGATCACACGGATCTCCCACATATTTGTGGGTGACAATTTTATTTATTTTGCAGACTTAAAGGTGAGGAATAGGGTAACGGATAACTTTCTGTTTAAGTATCTGTTGCTGCGCCATGCTGTGCGGGCGCAGTTTGGGGGTCTGGCCCAGGAGCTCACTGAATCGCCCCTCGAGGCGCTTATGTCATATTCAGATATTAGGAAGTTGGTTACAACAATTTACTGCTGCCTGCAGTCAGCGGGGGTTGATCCCTTCCGGTTGGCCCAGCGAAAGTGGGAGGTGGATATTGCTTTCTTGATATTATTGGGTTAAATGACCGATATGTTCAATTTAAATTTATACATCAGCTGCACTATACTCCTGCTAGACTGGCCCGCATGGGGCTGGTTCCTACTGTATCCTGCCCTACTGCGGCTCCTCAGAGCCGACTGCATCAGTGCTCGGTCTGCATTCTTTTTGGCGTTTTTAGTGCCACTCCTCTTGCCCTTCACGGCGTTGGGGTTACTGGTGTGTGCTTAATGACTATGTGCCTACGGTCTATGCTTCCTACTGCACGTTCACTCTCCCGTCTGCTTCGTTATCAGGAATGCCAATTGTGTACTGATAAAGTGCCTTGTCCACTATACACATGCTTAGCTGTATGATTAACATTATGCCAATATACAAGTGTATAGTATAAGGAAGGGGTTGTCCTCATAAGTTTAATAAGATATGGCAGCCGTGGCTTGACATAAGAGGATTCCTTTTGGAGTGATACCCCGCTCTCTCAGCCGTGATCGACAGGGGGGGTAGGGGGACGGTTGGGGGGGGGGCGGAGTGGTTGTGGTTTGCGTGTGTGTGGCTGGCTGTGTGTGTTTTTGAATTATTTGTTTGTGTTTTTTGTTGGGGCTAATTTTACATTGTTGTAGGTTGTTATAAGGTGTGACCCCTTGGGGTCCGGTATACCTAAGCTGGTACATTTGTTGTTAGGACCCCCGGTTGGGGCCTACGGAACCACACTGTGTAATACACTGTCCTCTGCCCTGAATACTGTGATCTTTATGGTATGTCCCCTGTATATTTTGCCCGATATTGTGCCTTTGAACGGTATACTTTTGTATGTGCAGAAAACCAAATAAACAAAGTTTACAAAAAAAAAAAAATTATAAATATGATTATTACTAGTGTCAGAATTCTTCTATAGCTTGTAGGCGGAACAGTCGACCAGAAATGTACGATTGTGGCGTCGTACATTTTAGCTGCTCCGCCGAATCATCTTAGAACAGGGGTGTCCAAACTTTTTTCAAAGAGGGCCAGATTTTATGAAGTGAACATGCGTGAGGGCCGACCAATTTGCCTGACATTCTTTGAAGCATTAAAATTAAACCAATGAAATGCAAATTAACAAATATGCTGCCCAACAAGAATTCTCTTGCCTTTGTGGCTTTGTGTGGTGAAGAATCTAAGGATGAGCTTGGGTGTGTTATTTGGATAATACCGTATTTATCGGCGTATAATATGCACCTTCACTTTAAGGCCGCGTACACACGATCGGTTTGGACCGATGAAACTGGCCTTAAGGCCAGTTTCATCGGTCCAAACCGATCGTGTGTACGGCCCATCGGACATCGTCCGTTGGACCAAAGTTTTGCTTTAAAATCGGACCGATGGACGCCTGACCATTGGGCCAAACCGATGGTTAGTACGCAAAAGCATCGGTCCAAAAACCCGTGCATGCTCAGAATCAAGTCGACGCATGCTTGGAATCATTGAACTTCGTTTTTTCAGCACGTCGTTACCGCGTCCTGACCCGCTCGGATTTTGGACTGATGGTGTGTACGCACATCAGACCATTAGGCCACTTCAGCGGTGAACCGATAAAAACGGTCCGTCGGACCATTCTCATCGGGTTGGATGTGTACACGGCCTAAGAGAGAAGTTTCAGCATTTTATTTTTTATTTTAAATACAGAACTGTGAAGCAAAATAAGGGTCACTGCCTATCAATGGAGCCTCACCAGTGACATGAATGCAGCCTCTGAATACAGCCTCACAAGTGCCATGAATGCAGCCTCACTATTGCCATCAGTGCAGCCTGATCCATGCCCATTTGCAGCCTCGGAGGGGACAGGGAATGGTCAGATTACATACAGGAGAATCTCCTGTTTGCTTGGCGGCCTCTTTAATACAAAGTCCTCCTATGATAGACAGAACAGTCGTCCAATGCCAGCTCAGGAGACGGGACTTCCTATTACAGATGCCGAAGAGTAAACAGGAGATTCTCCTGTATGTAATCTGACAGGACTCATCTGGCCCCCTCCATGTCCCCTCCGAGGCTGACAGTACAATAAAATACAGTATATAGCTTTGTGGCCCCCCAACAAATCCAAGTGGCGCTCAGGGATTCATTGGGGGCCACAAAAGATATATATATCCAAATTACCAGTGGGGCCGCATTAAACTGGAACGAGGGCCACAATTGGCCCGCGGGCCGGATATGGACATGCCCGTCTTAGAACATTCGACAGACACCATAAGCCTTCAATGACAGATTTGACCTTAATTAAATTTTGGACTAATGCATTTTTTAACGAAACAAACTAAATAAAAACGAATTTCGGGAGTAACTAAATAAATGTTTTTTTTTTGGACGAAAATAAAATTCCGAAACAAAAACTATTTCAGTGTTTTTTTCTGTATTTAATTTGCAAATAAATTCACCATTCCTTCTACCAAAGACAAAATGTTATTGCCACAATAAATGGGACAATTTGCAAAATAAAATTTGCACATTGTGCCTTTAGTAACAGTAGTTGTTTTTAAATAATGGGTCAATCCATGAAGAAAGAAAAATGAATTTTTTTTTTGTATTTCTTTTTTACTTTAACTACTTGCTTACTGGGCACTTACGTACAGACGATCGAACATGTCCGCTGAAACTGGTCTGCAGACCAGTTTTAGTGGACAAGTTTGATCGTGTGTATGGCCTATCGGACCGTTTTCCAGCAGACAAAAATTTATAAACATGCTTTAAAACATGTCCGCTGGAAACCTGTCCGTCGGACAGGTTCGATGGTTAGTACACAAACCATCGGACCAAAATCCCCGCATGCGCAGAATCAAGTCGACGCATGCTTGGAAGCATTGAACTTCGTTTTTTCTTGTACAAAGAGTTTTATTGAAAAAACACATCAACATAAAAAAATGAAAGGAATACAAATGAAACAGTAGTGGTGGACACACCATGAGCTATCATAGGAAGAACTGGAGGCGACAAACAAAAAAAAAAAAAGAAAAAAAAAGGTAGTCCATAGATTTGAAAGCAATCCAGCACTTAGGAGTCCAGAGGAGAATCCGGAAGGCCAGCAATAGAATGTCCCCATCTCAAGTAGCCTGCTAAGTCGAACTAATACTATTTTAGTGAACAAACCGGTGAACACACAGGAGTAAATGCATAACTTGGAAGCAAAATAGAGATTTGGTGCATAACAGTACAAAAAAAAAACATAAAAATTAAAAAAGGTTAAAACTGGCACATAGCAAGGGATAGCATTATCCAAAAAGTAAAATAAACAAACAATACGTCATGTGTCCAAGACCAACAGGACCAAGCCCGTGGGTCTGAGCCACAAAGAAGGAAGAAAAGGAGGAGGAGGAGAAAGAGAACCAGCTAGAAAGAGAGCATGAACAAGCTGCATTGAAGAGAAAGAGGAAGAGAGAAAAGAGAAGGAAAAGAAAAGGAGGGGGTCCACGGGGCTGGGGGAACAGAGGTTCATCAAAGAGAAAGTAGTGTTGGGTCAAATCGCGAGGGGTGGTTTTAAGCCACCCATGGTTGCCACACCCGGAGGAATTTATCGTGGGTATCTGCTAACACGGCAGTAAGTTTCTCATTAACCATAATATCATTAATGCAGTTTTTAACTGCTTCAAAGCTGAGGGCCGGGGTCTTCCAGGCCCTTGCTATGGTCAATTTAGTTGCAGTAAAAACATGTGCCGTCAACTGGCGTTCAGGGCGGAGAAGCTCCGTGATCGGTTTCCATAAGAGGGCCTCAAATGGATCCCTCCTTAAATTAGTATTAAAGAGGTTGCGGAGCAACGCATAAACTCTGACCCACAATCTGCATACCCTGGGGCAGGTCCACCAGACATGTGCCATTGTACCCTCCTGAGAGCATCCACGGAAGCACAAAGGGGAGTAGGATGGTATAAAACTCGCCAACCTGGCAGGGGTATAGTACCACCTATAAACACTTTATAAGCATTCTCTAGGAAGAGAACATTTGTAGAACATTTAGACAATGCCACGGTCATAGCCTGCCAGTCTTCCGGATCGAGTTGCTTCCCAAGCTCAGCCTCCCACTGCAGGTGATAAGGTCTCAATGGCGGCTTCTTAGAGTCGATAATCGCCGTATAAATCAAAGATATGAGACCCGGGGAATGGGGGCGCAATCTACATAAGCTTTCAAAGGGGGTCATAGTATAGGGGGTGGGTTGAGACCTGATAAGGCGTTGAAGGAAATGTCGGAGTTGTAAATAACTATAGTGTTCCCTAAGTGGAATGTCATAGGAGGAACGTAAAAGTGGAAAAGAGATAATCTTGGTTGGGGCGAGCATAGAATGAACGTCCACAAAGCCGTGTTCAGTCCACCATGCAAACTGTAAGGGGTTGTCCCTACCGGGTGGGAATAATGGACTATGGAGGAGGTGAAGCAGCGGAAGGTGAGGGGAAATCAGACCCGCAGAATATTTGACCGCATCCCATAACCGAAGGGAATGGGCCAGACAAGGACCTATAGAAGGCGGGCGGTGTGCTCGAGGGAGCCATAGAAGAGAGGCTAAAGGTGTCGGGTGGGAGTCCACCAAATCAAAGGTAGCCCACAGTGGCATTTGTTGTTTCTCGTGCAGACGTGTCAATGGGGCGATACCTGCCGCAGTATAATAAGCGTGTAAATTAGGAACCGACAGGCCACCATTGATTTTGCGTGCAAAAAGCACCTGCCTCTTTATCCTGGGCCTCTTGGGGCCCCAGATAAACTGCATAATTTTACGTTGGTGTATTCTAAGGACGTGAGAGGGTACTTGGACAGGTAAAACTCGAAAATAATAAAGCAGCTTCGGAAGATAGGTCATACGAACTGTCGCCACTCTCCCGAACCAAGAAAGCGGAAGAGTGGACCAAGAGGTGAGCATAGCTGTCAATTTCCCAAACAAAGCAGGAAAGTTGGCTTGATACAATTCTGAGTATTTCGGGGTAAGCTTAATCCCCAAATAAGGTAATGACGTCAACCATTTAAAAGGAAACGCAGACCGTAGGGAGTCTAGAACCGAGGGGCAAAGGTTGATAGACATTGCCTTTGATTTTGCTTGATTGACTGCTAAGCCTGAGAACGAGGCAAAAGAATCTAAAAGCAATAACAAATTGGGGAGGGAGATTCTAGGCTTGGTGATGGTCAATAAAATGTCATCTGCGAACAGTGACAACTTGTGTGAAGTGCCTGCCACCTCCACTCCAGACACATCTGGATGGGATCGCACGGCTTCTGCCAAGGGCTCTAGAGCCAGGACAAACAAGAGCGGGGAAAGTGGGCACCCCTGCCGCGTCCCCCTCCTAATGGGGAAGGTGGATGATTCAAAACCATAGTACCGAACCTTGGCCTGGGGGGAGTCATAAATAGCCGAAATCCAGCTCAAAAAGGAAGCGCCAAAGCCGTAATGACGAAGGACCTGTGTCAAATAAGGCCAAGATAACGTGTCAAAGGCCTTATTGACATCGAGGGACAAAAACATTGTTTCCAGGGACCTGGCGTGCACAATATGTTGAATTTGGAGGAGCCGTCTGATCGCATCCCCCGCTTGTCGGTGAGGGACAAAACCCACCTGATCCTTTTTTATCAGGCGTGGGAGAAATGAATTCAAACGGTTGGCCAAAATCTTAGTCAAGATTTTCATGTCAATATTAATTAAGGAGATTGGCCTGAAATTAGCCCAAGAAGAATGGTCCCTGTCCGGCTTTGGGATCATTACGATGTTAGCAGTCAGCAGATTAGGCGTGAACGACTGACCCTTCTTAATTGAATTGTACATGGCCGCCAAATGTGGGGCCAGGACATCTGCTAACTTCCGGTAATACAAAGCCGTGAAGCCGTCTGGGCCCGGTCTCTTGCCTACCTTCAGTTCTTTGATACACTGAAGAACTTCCTGGACCTGAATATCTCGGTCCATCAGAGACATATGTGTATCGGACAGGGAAGGCAAGGATAAATTGGACAAAAAGGTATCCAGACCTTGAGTAGATGATTGAGTAGGGGCAGAATAAAGCTTTGTAAGTCGGTGGCGAAATTCATCCAATATCCGCTGTGGGTTACCCGTAAGGATATTGTGGCGGGTGCGCAGGTTTATGGGAGTAAATTTCGGGGCGAAGGTTCGGAGCCTATTAGCCAGCATCGCGTTAGGTTTGTTCGCCTTGGCGTACCACTTTTGACGAGCCCAGCGCAAAGTGCGCTCAGCTTCATCAGTTAAACATAAATCTAATTCCGTACGAGCCGCATCCAATAGTCTGCGGTTAGTCGGAGAGGGAGCCTGCTTGAAGGCCGTAGACAAGGCCTCCAAACGCTGCTCCAGGGTACGACGAGTTTGGATACGCTCCCTCTTACGCCGTGACGCTATGCGAATCACATGTCCCCGAAGGACCACTTTATATGCTTCCCACAGCGTCACCGGAGATGAGACAGTCCCCGTATTGAGTTTAAAATAGTCCTTGGAAGCTTCGTGGATATCATTAAGAATCGATTTGAAGGACAGTAGAGAGTCATTCATAACCCAAGGGTCATATTGCGGTGTGCTAAGAAGAGAGTGACAGACCGTCAACACTGGATCATGGTCCGACCAGGGGGCCGCCAAAATGGAGACAGAGTCGACCAAAGGAAGGTGTTTCCGGAGAACAAACATATGGTCGATCCTAGAGTGGGAGTGATGAGGGTGGGAATAATGAGTATAGTCCCTACTACGGGGATGAAGCTCCCGCCAGAGATCCACCAAGTCGTGAGTGTGCAAAGCCTGTAAGAACTTTTTAGCTGCGGGAGAGGGAGATTTATGCTCCGATGGATACCTGTCAAGAGAGGGGTTCAACGACACATTGGAGTCACCTGCGAGCAGGAGAGTACCTTTCTGATGGGCTTTTAACAGAGAGCAGACATGAGACAGGAAGGGTCCCGGATTATCGTTCGGAGCGTAGTAGGTCATGATAGTGACCTCATTGTCCTGAACAGCACCCTGCAGTAGGAGATATCTACCATCTGGATCAGCGATGTGTTTACTGCAAATAAATGGGACTGAATTGCGTATGGCAATAAGAACCCCTTTCTGCTTAGTGGGACCATTAGCCAAAATAAACTTGAGCGTAACGTGCATCGAAATACTTAGGACAAGAGGAAGTGGAGAAGTGGGTTTCCTGTAAACATGCTATATCAATGTTTTGCTGTTTTAGATATTTAAAGACCTTGATTCGTTTTTGGGGGGAGTTCATGCCCTGGACATTCAGGGACAACCAGCGAAGGGTCATTGAATCATGAGGACAATCTCGCGACATACTCTGTCCGCACACCCCGGGGACCAGAAAGGAGAGGGGAAGAAAAGGGAAGAATGAAAAACAGAAAGAGAGAAGAGAAAAACATAAATTAAAAAAGAGCAAAGTATAGCTCTGAGTAGAGCAAAAACTGGGTACATAGATGTACCATGTCGTGGACGCTGAGGCCCACAATGGGGTAGGACCGTGACCAAGACAGCCGTCTCAGTCAGGTGCCTACACATAGGGGGAGCAGTGGTCCGTCGGAACCACCAGCCTACTGTGGTAAAAAAAAAAATTAAATGACTTAAATAACATTAGCACAGGAATTAAACAGTCAATAAAAACAAGGCAAAATCAAAAGGAAAAACAATATTCAAATGACAAAATTGGAGACTACCATAGGCAGCCATCATATTAGAAGCAAGGCGTACCGGTCCCCCAAGCCCCCAGGCCCGACCGACACAGGGTCGCCGACTCCGGGAAGCAGGAGAGGCCAGAGCCCCGCCACCATACCCACGACCCCACAGGGCAGGAGCGGAGGGTCGCGGCATAGCTATCCAGAACATAACTATTCTATCAGATAGTGGGAGCGCCCCCCACCCCTGTAACCCCCCCCCTCCCCCCGCAACATTTCAGAAAATCACATGAACAGTCAAAACAAGCAAACAAAAAATATGAAATGAAAAAAAAAATATATAAAAATAAAAACAAAAGCTAAATTACAGCCCGAACCGCTCGGGCAAAATGCAGGAGCACTAACGGGGAGGGGGAAAAAAGATTCACTCAAGTCAGGACCCCGCAAGGTAACAAAGGGAGGGCAATCAGCGCCCCAGACCACCATCCCACAAGCGGGGTGGCCAATAGAGCGACCCCCCAGCCATGCAGTCATGGCTAAAGCAGGGTGAAGTCACAACAGGGGGACACAAACCAAAACTTGCCACCCCGATCCATGTGTGGAGCTAACAAGAGAGCAACGTTCAGATGGTGCGACACAGGATCAGGTAGCCTTGGAAAACAAAAATTGGGTTAACCAAAAAGGATAAATCAGGCAAATTCAGCCATTGTTGGATTGCTGAAAACGGTGGGCTTGCAAATCTCGCAGGGCCTGGGATCCAGACTGCGACCTCTGGGAAGCCCGAGAGAGCTGACGGGGTGGCCCGGATGGTCCAGGCCTGGAGGATGAAGATGAAGTATCACGCTGGGATGGAGGGAGGTCCAGTTGAAGATCCAGGAAATGGCGCTTCAGGTCAGCCGGGGAGGTAGCGTGGAACTGGCGACCCAGATGAGAGAAAGACAGCTTGAACCGGAATCCCCATCTATATTTTATCCCGTGGGACTGAAGGATTTGAAGGTAGGGTTTGAGACCCCGTCGTCTAGCAATTGTGACCGGCGAAAGGTCAGCGAACAGCTGGAGGGGATTACCTTGAAAAGATAGGTCCTGACATTCCCTTGCAGACTGCAAAAGCTTCTCCTTGGTACGATAATAATGGAACTTGATAATAACGTCCCTCGGGGGACCTTCAGAGGGCTTGGGGGCCAAGGACCTGTGGATGCGATCAAACTCCAGTCTGTCCGCCGGTATGCCAGGAGCCAATTCCTGGAAAAAAGCAGTAGCTGTTCCCTGTAAATCAGTAATGACCTCGGGGATACCACGGATGCGCAAGTTGTCTCTGCGGGCCCTATTCTCCGCGTCTTCCAACTTGTCCCTTAAGGCTTCTAGCTCCTCTGATAGCCTGCAAACCTCCTCCTCATGGCCATCCAACACAGTGGTGGCCAGGTCCATACGTTGTTCCAGCTGGTTAGTGCGGTGACCTATCTCTTTAAGGCCCCGCACAAAGTCTGAGGAGAGCTTACGTGAGGCAGTAGTGATCTCATCCCTCACAATGCTGCGGAACTTAGCCAACAGAGCCTCCGAGTCAGCATGAAGAGCACCCTCCCCATCCATGGGAAACAAGTGGAGACTGTCAGCAGGGGATCCTGAACCAACAGCAGAGAGCCGGGTCTCGTCATCAGGCTCCGGAGGTTCAGGCGCCATCTTGCTCCGGCCCCTGCCTGAGGCTGGGGAAAGCTTACCAGGCTGCCGCTTCTGCTGTTTACCTTTCGCGGCGCGGAACATAGCCGCCAGCTTCCCGGGATACTCACAAGGTCCCGGAGGTGAGTATACAGTGTCGCCGCTCAACCCGTGCTGCGTTAGGCTGGCTTGATGGTTCCGACGGCGCGGAGCAAAGGACTCAGGCAGCCATCTCCTTCACTCGCGCGCATGCGCCCCGAACTTCGTTTTTTCATCATGTCGTTGTGTTCTACATCACCACATTCTGGTCCGATGGTGTGTACGCACATCAGACCAACAGACAATTCAGCCTTGTCCGATGAAAACGGTCCATCAGACATGTTTCCTCGGACATGTCTAATTGTGTGTACAGGGCCTTAAAGTGGGGGTTCCGCAGGTTTTCTTTTTTTTTTGAAGATTCAGGAGCTCTTACCTTTAGTAATCGTCAACCCGTGTGTCCGAATCGTCTAGTCGGTTGCATCGGTTTTGTCCCACAAAGGATATTTTATAAAATGCAGCGATGAACGTTTCCATCTTGACTGTGGGCACTGTGAAGCCCACAGTCATGTGACCCGCAGGATTACATTACAGAGCATCTCCAGTCTGCGGTAAAGGGATGATTGACAGCTTACTAAATGCGTCATTACAAAGGTAAGGAATCGTCCAAAAAAACGAAAAAAAAAAAAAAAAAACGGACTGTGGTTACACGATGGGTAGTTGTTAGATTGACACTAACTTGAAATATAGGGTGAACCTCCGCTTTAAACACCCCTCCTGCCCAGAGCAATTTTCAATTGTTGGAAAGAAGACAATCAAGATATTTATTCGCTGTGCACTGATGAGGCGGCACAGATGGGCACTTATTGGCACAGGTGGGCACTGAGGTGGCACAGATGAGGCGGCACAGATGAGGCGGCACAGGTGGGCAATGATTGGCGGCACAGGTGGGCACTGATTGACGGCACAGGTGGGCACTGATTGGCAGCACATGTGGGCACTGATGTGGCACTGATGAGGCGGCACAGATGAGGCAGCACAGGTGGGCACTGATTGGTGGCACAAGTGGGCACTGATAGGTGGCACAGGTAGGCACTGATTGGCAGCACAGGTGGGCACTGATTGGCAGCACAGTTGGGCACTGATTTTCACAGGTGGGCACTGCACAGATTAGCACAGGTGGACACTGATCCCTATGGGCACTGGGATGGCACTGGGATGGGCACTGTACTCACACTTTGTAACACTAACACTGTAACACTCACCGATCGTTCTCCCTCCTCACACGCTGTCTCTGTGTGAGGAGGGAGAGGCGGCAGTGAGAGATGATCTGATATGTTTACATTTGAGATCATCTCTTATTGGCTGCACAGATTGCATAGCAAACGGCCACTCTGATTGTCCGTTCACTGCGATCTGTGATTGGCTGTGTCCAAGGTACACGGCCAGCACAGAATTTCCCCGCTGCACGCTCGGGAACGTGCATGGGGAACGAGCAAAGGGGAGGACGTCAAATTACGTCGTCCTGGATTTTCAGGTCCATGCTGAAGCTGTCATTCGGCTATAGCACGGGCCTCAAGTAGTTAAACTGGAAGTTCCACCCACAATTTCACTTTTTAAATATAAACACCCCTGTAATACACAAGCTTAATGTATTCTAGTAAAGTTAGTCTGTAAACTAAGGTCCGTTTTGTTAGGTTGTTACAGAATTTAGATTTATAATCTAGAAATAGACCATCGCCATCTTAAGTGTGGGAATCATGAAGCCAGACTGTATGACTTCCTGGATTTCAGCTTTGCATATCTCGCACATGCTCAGTGATGCACAAGCAATGTAATAGGTTTCAGTCAGGTTTGCAAGGACTACTGGGAAACATGATGCCTATCCCAGAAACCCTTGCAAATAGCCTTGTGACTTAATAGCCTAGGCTGATAAGGAGAAGGAAGTAATGAAGGACTACAAAATAAAGGTATTTACAAGCAACAAAATAAATAAAAATTGTCCATTCTGAACACTATGAGATTAGGGCATACAGCACAGACATAAACAAATGGGTGGAACTCCACTTTAAAATACTATAGAGCAATAAACAAATCGTGGACGACAATATACCAAAAGGAAAACATTTTCTTTTAATATGAAAGTAACAACAAAAAAGATGTTCCCAATTCAGTCGGCCCATAGCCAAAATGCAAAAATTGTCTTGCTCTATATGCTCTTTAATAGGTGTGATAGCTGAAATGGTTAATTGTGTAATAATTTCACATAAGCTTTTATTCATTGCGTTAGATAATTACTAGGACAATATATTCTGGTATTCAATTTTATAGATGCAATATCATCATAAGTCAACCAAATCTGGAAATAAAGAAAAAAACTAATTATAATGTTTTAAAAGAAAGCTGTTATATTTTGTTACAGATAAAAAGAACAACATGGTAGATTCAATTATTATGCACAAAAATGTTAAATATATCTTGACATTAATCTATCAAAACTATTCATTTGGAAACTTGGTTTCCCAAAGTAATTATCTATGATAATGTTCATTATTAGGAAGCTGTAATTTTAGATGAATACTTAAAAAGCATTTTCAGTTTGTCTAGAAGTGAAAGTAATTACATTTTTTTTTACTTTGTGATCTGAGAATAGAGACAAGCATTTTTATCTGCTGATTATTTACAAGTTATGCACTCAAAACCTGCTCCGTAAAGGTAAAACCTGACCCTGGGAATATAAAATAATCCAAGATGACCTATTAGGCATTGTGTAGAGCTATGGGCTTGTGAATTTGCATTGTTAAGCGCTAAAACAAAAGAAACAAAATCTATAGAAACAGTAATTATAGTGTTAGAATGAAGAAGTGTAACTTACACTATAAATATATTGTATATATTTACAATAACAGTATGAGGACAAGTGACAAGAAGTTTGAAGAATGCAAACTCAAATGTTAAAGATTGGTGTACATTTTAAGGACCTCAAAGTGGTAAATGTAAGGATAAAGGAGCCAAGCACTTATCTGGAAACAGGATGGGGAAGACGGTGGCAGAACAAACTCTCATGTGAGCTCATTCTGGTCAAGTGCAATGCAATACGCCATGAGCTGTCAATGGGAGGTAGATTCTTTCAGATAAGAAGGCTGCAGAGACAGCATATAAATTGAAATGACATAGCTGGATTAAACTGAGGAGAGAGGATATTGTTTAGGTCTTGTGCCGTTTGTTGGTGAAAAGACTTAAGCCCTGTACACACGATTGTATATCTGATCCGATGAAGCTGACTTTCACCAGTCTTGCCTACACACTTCAATATAAAAGTCCACATGAGACGCTAATCAAATAATCAGTTGTTTCAAGAAGGGGGAGAGGAAAAGCCCTTCACCAGCTTCAGTGAATAAAATAAAGCAGACTACACCCTGTGTAAATCCAATCTGCTTACCAGAAAGTTATATCAAGCAGGCATGAATCACAGCTTCGCTCTGCAAACACTGACAGTGGATATATGGTGACCCAATCATGGGATACGACTTGCATCAGACACTGCTCACATAAAGCCCAAAAAGTTCACAAACTCCCATTGGCAGTAAGTTTATCATCCAATCAAATTGTCAGCATCACCCAATGAAAGAATAAGGCAGCAAATAGTGAACCCCGTAAGGTATAAAAATGATTTAATTTAGTAACTTACAGGTAAATACAGGATAACGAACATTGTGATGTATAACAGCCTCGGCTCTCAGCGTGCTTGCATCTGCCCGCCTAGTACATATTATTATTGTGTAGTAGTACAGATATCCACCTTTTCTTATTTCTATCCCATTTAATAACTTCACCCTGACCTTATGGAGCCCATACCATTCGTTTTAAGATGGTTACTTATTTCCCTTTTCTATAGGGATTGCATGAATACAACAGTAAGGACAGCAATGGCTGTGTCTAGACATTATAATGTAGGCTATGCAGAGCCTGAACACCATCTATTTTTTATAATAAGATGCAGCAGGAGAAGAAGCTGTTGCTGCCTCCTCTCTAACTATCCTTAGTGTATTAATTGGTTCACCAGCTCCTTTTTGCTATTTAACTTTCCCTCAGATGTCTCCTCCTTACCAAGTTCTTATACATTTTATCATCCTCTATGTTGTTATTAGAGCCCAGATCTGACTAACCTTAATTGGGAAGATAAATGGAAAGTTTTTCACTTATCATCAGAATTGTAGAGATAAAGACACATTTTATTTTCCTTTTGATTTTGTTTAAATGCTTTATTTCATTGCATTTCTTCTCCTTTGGTCTGCAGATCACAGTCCTCCTCCCCTGGAGGTGCAAGGCTCTTTACTGCTGGTGATGTAGACAGTGCCTTCCAGGAATCTCTCATAGCTAAAATGTGAGATTTTTGGGCAGTGAGTATCTTTGGTTTGACATTGGTTTGCTTTGGTTCAGTCACATGGTCCTACAGCTCTGGCTCCCCTGTGTCAGTGTGTGCCTGCTACAGGGGCAGGAAACTTTTTTCTTTTTCAGGTGGTTTGTGCATCTATTTTGCTCCCAACATAGATATATTTGTAGGGCTTAACCACCACTACTACCATAATAGCCTACTTCCACAAAAAAATCTGCATGCCTGTCTGTTCCTGTGAAATATACACATATCTTGGAGAAATGTTTATGTTCTTGAATTTGAAAGTCTTCAAGCATACCTGCTTGCTCTTCAGTACCCAAGGATTTCTGCCAAGGGGAATCTGAAGTTGTTAACATAGAATGAGATGGACAACCCTGATCTGAAAAAGCATGGCTGCTTGGCCTGAGCAGGGAGTCAAAGCAATAACCTGGCCCCAAATGCCACGTCAGAGTCAGGGTTTTCCCAAGTTCTCCCTGCAAACCTTTGTTAAACAAGACCTAATTTTTCAGCTCTGGGCAGTGTTATCAGTCTGACAAAGGGAATTAGATTCTTGTAAACTAACAAGGTACAGTATTTATTTTAAACTAAAACATCTAAAAAAGCAAGATACTCTGTCAAACAGGCCTGCAAAATGTTTTTGTTTTGGACACATACAGTAGGATTTGACACAAACAGTAATTGGGCACTGTGAAAATAGTCATAAAATGGCATCCAGAAACCCTATTTAGAAATGGTACTTTGCTTGATCATTCCAATTCAAGCAATGCAGAGCTTATTACAAAACGTAATATTATGGACAATCTGTGTAACAGCGATTGTAACATAACTTCATTTTATTTAAGCCATAAAAATAATTACAGAAACCAAACCACCTAATCTAAAAAAGCCAGCTTCCCAGTTCTGAATGATTTGTTCCAACACAGACAGGGATTAAATATTTTAACAAAAGGCACAAAACTTAAATCAGAGTGTGTACAATCATTTTTATGTGAGCATTTTAGACAATTTTCAGAGGAGACAATTAAAAAAAAAAAAACACACACTACAGTGGTCTACTGCTCTTTTGAAAACACGATTAAAAAATAAAGGGCATTTAAAAATACACATCATAAGAAACCCTTTAGCATTTGCACCAGCAAAGAGTCACCTGCAGTAAATGTTTACTGAATGGAACAGTGCAGAGATCATAATATAAAACATTTCAAAAGGCAGATTGCTAAACAGAGTCTGACAAATCACCCCTAAAAAATCATTCATTTTTTTCTGACACTTTTGATTACAAGTTTAAATCAGTATTTTTTGTTAGAAAATTTCTTAGAACCCCCAAACATTATACATTTTTTTAGCAGAGAACCTAGGAAATAAAATGGTTGCTATTTTTTTATGTCACACGGTATTTACACAGCGATTTTACCAATGCATTTTTTGGGGAAAAACGTAGAGTGATAAATAACATGTCACGCCTGAAAACTGTGCACGCTCATGGAATGGGGACAAACTACAGTACTTAAAAATCTCCAACTTAAACGCCTCTGCAGGTTACCAGTTTAGAGTTAGGCCTCGTACACACGATCAAATCTGTCTGCTGGAAACGGTCGGCCCGACCGTCCCAGCAAACAGATTCGACCGTGTGTACGGGCAAGCCGACGGATTTGGCCACCCGACAGATTTCAAAGCATGCTTTGAAATCTGTCGGCTGGGAACCCGTCCGCCCGACATGTCTGCTGGTTAGTATGCTAACCAGCAGACATGTCTTCTCGCACACGCGCCGAATGATTTCGACGCATGCGCGGAAGTGTTTTACTTCCTGGTGCGGTGACGTGGCGGCGTCAACGTCACCGCCACGTCACCGACACGTCAGCACGCTGTCTGCTGGCGGGGATTTTGGTTTGCTCGTGTGTACACGCGAGCAAACCAAAATGCCAGCAGACAGATTTGTTCAAATCGGTCGGACAGACCGTTTTGAACAAATCGATTGCCTCGTGTGTACGAGGCCTTACAGAGGAAGTCTAGCACTAGAATTATTGCTCCCACTCTAATGTTCACAGTGATAGCTCACATGTGTGGTGGGAATACCATTTACATATGCGTGCGCAACTTACACATGCGTTCACTTCTGTGCATGAGCACGGAAGGATGGGGCACTTTAAAAAAAAAAATCTTTATTTTACTTTTTCTTTTTTTACACTGTCCCTTTAATTTTTTTAGCACTTTTTTTCCTATTTCAAGGAATGTAAACATCCCTTGTAAAAGAAATAAGGATGGCAGGTCCTCTTTATGAAGAGATTTGGGGTCAAAAAGACAACAAATTTGGTCTTTCGTGAACCTATGCTAACTGCTTAAAATATATATGTTTTTTAGCAAAAAATATTCTATGTGTTCTATTAGATTCTACAGTATGATCCTGACTATATAGGTTAAACTAACTAGTCTAAAGTTACTTTGATTTGAAGGCTTTGATTCCTTTTTAAATATACGGCATAGGTCTTAACCACTTCCATACCGCGCCTATTCTGACACTTCTCTCCTTCATGTAAAAATCATAATTTTTTTTCTAGATAATTACTCCCCAAACAATATTTTTTTTTTTTAGCAGACACCCTAGGGAATAATGTGGCAGTCACTGCAACTTTTATCTCACATAGTATTTGTGCAATCATTTTTCAAATGCCTTTTTATTGAAAAAAAAAATATGATTTTATGAATTAAAAAACAACAAAACAGTAAAGTCAATTTATTTGTATAATGTGAAAGATGATGTTACACCGAGTAAATAGATACCTAACTTGTCACGCTTTAAAATTGCGCACAATCATGGAATGACGCCAAATTTCAGTACTTAAAAATCTCCATAGGCGACTCTTTCATTTTTTTTACAGGTTACCAGTTTAGAATAAGGCCGCGTACACACGGAGGGACATGTCCGCTGAAACGGTCCGATGGACCGTTTCCAGTGGACATGTCTCCTCCGGATTTTCATCCGATGGCGTGTACACACCATCGGATCAAAATCCCCGCCGGCAGACAGCGCGGTGATGTGGTGGTAACGTTGACGCCGCCACGTCACCGCACCGGGAAGTAAAAAAATTCCACGCATGCGTCGAATCCATTCGACACATGTGCGGGCAGATATGTGCGCTGGTTAGTGTACTAACCAGCGCACATATCCGACAGACATGTCTCCGGCGGACAAATTTTAAAGCATGCTTTAAAATTTGTCTGCCAGTGAGACATGTCCGCTAGCCCATACACATGATCGGATTTGTCTGCTGAAATGGTCCGTCGGAGGAGGGCTAGAATTATTGCTCTCGCCCTAATGCACGCAGTGATACCTCACATGTGTGGTTTGAATGGTGTTTACATATGTGGGCAGGACTTGCGTGCAAGTTCGCTTCTGAGCATGAGCTACTGGGGACAGGGGCCTTTAAAAAAATGTTTTAGATATTTTAGTTTTTATTTTACTTAATATTTTTATTTTTGCACTTTTTTTGATCACTTTTATTCCTATTACAAGGGATGCGGGGTCAATAAGACTCCACATCTCTCCTCCAGGCTGGAAAGCATGAGATCAGGAAAAAAATTCACGATCTCATGCTTTCAGCAGATTGCGGCTTTGTTTACTTCCGGGTACCTGGGCGTGACGTCATAATGTCGCGTCAGGGCCTCCGACGGTAATAGAGATGACTGGTGACCATCTGGTCACCAGAAATCTCTATGCTCCTCATTCAGCAGGGGTCGATTCGTTCTCCGGGTCTCTGATAGCATGGGAGAGCCCGGAGAAGCTCTGGATTTGGGCAGGAGGGGGTTGTCCCCTCCTGCAGCCTGTAAGAATGATCAAGTGGCGGAACCGCCTCTATGATCATTCTTGTGGTGCGCAGGATAGCTGCCTGAAAAAAGGACATCTGAATGATGCCTGTAGCTGCAGGCATCATTCAGATATCCCCCACTGATGTCCAGGACGTCATATGACGTCCTACTGTATGGAAGTGATTTAATTAATTCAGTGGTACCATGCCAGTCATTAAAGAGTCTCTAAAACTTAGAACTTAGAGTTCAGCTCTTTGAATATCCTTGAAAGTAAGCCATCTAGTCCAGGTGCTTTATTCACTTGTATTCTGTCTAAATGTTTCTGGACTATGTCAGTTTTAAGCCATTGCGGATCATTTTGGGGCTATTTCAAAACATTAAGGACTTGAGCTTCCAATTTTCTTTTGTATTCACAAAGCTGAATAAGATATTTAATATATGTACCTTCTCTATGTACCAACTCAAAATTATCTAGTCAAGGGTCTACATGCTCTGGCCTTTTGACTGTTAATATACTTTTAATAAGTGATGCAGAGTTTGCCTACCAACAACAGACACCCCCCAACCGTAACTACTGATCCCCCCCCACCCACCCCCTTAAAGCTCAGAATGGTTAGACAGACAATTTTGACTCTTTAATGGGGTGTCAGGGGAGAGCTTTATAGAGGAAGGTTTAGGAGGAATGTTATTTTTGGTTATACATTAGCTTGTGATACCCTCTCCTACACCATGTATTACACTCTCCTGAGTGCTGTGTCCTGTGTGATATGAACCCCTGAACCCTGTGTCCTGTGTAATATGCACTTGTGTGCCCAGCAGTATATGTACTCTTGAGTCTTGTAATAATTCCTGAAGATTGCTCCCTGTGAGAAACTCAGTTTTGAGCCCTGACCACACCCACTTTTTGGTATTACACCTTACTTCTCTCCCCCAGGGTGTATATATCAACATGCTATTTGGAATCACGAAGGAATGTTGTCCTTATTAAGGCAAATAGGAATAGGACCATGCATTACATAAGTTTGTTGCCTTTCCGGCCTTTGGTGGGAACCTGGATTATAATTTTCTGCCGGAAAGTTAAGTATTTTACAACCTGTTTTGCCATTTATGAGTTTAATGTAGTAAGACTGTCATGATAGCTGGGGGTTTGTTATTTCAGTATAGGTCTGGTTTAATGGTTTTTAGTTTTTAATTTAAAAATATATACCGTACAAGATATTTTCTTATGAAGACTGATATTTATAATATTCTCAGGATACACTATCAGAATGTTCATTCTACCAAAAATATTTCCTGTAGCGCTGCAATTTTAAAACCACTCAGTACCGTTAATGCTGAACTCATATACCAGGGGAAATTAATTTGTTTTGGATTTAAAGTCATTTTCCACAATAATTTAAAAATGATATCAATGTAATATACCAAGTGACTTTGTGATAGCTTAAGAGTAATTGGAATATGTCAGCAGAAGCCACAAGACTTTGCTTTTAGAATTGTCCATGTTTTATCAATTTACTCTCTTAGAAACAAATATGGTTCCTTAATTTTACCAAGTTTTATCTGAACTTTGCATTTTCCAAATTAGTGGCAAACCCCATTATGGTTATACCTATCATTTTCTGAATGAATTTGTTCTTATATGCACTTTATTTTTATTATCGCCAAATTTTTCATTGTACATGTAACAGCAAAAGCATCAACCACAGGAACAATTGATCACAAAAAGGCATTGGAAATTATTATTACTTTTTTTTTAAATGGTGTTTTTAACCCCAACCACGTTGTATACTTCATGGTAAAATCTTCTAAATATAGAGTTTGAAGTAGATTTAAACCTTAACTAACTAAAGCACAGTGTTTTACAGTCTTTGTTACACCTCAGTGCTGCTAATATTCTGGAGCCTCTTTGTAGCTACATTTTGACTTCTAGTCTTCATCAGAAGCCCATGTGACAATGCAGGAGGATGTAACCTTTTAAGAGAAAGTTCCTGCAAAAGGACCTTCATGACAGACTCTCTTGATATTTTTTTGGTAATGGCTTTATTTGTTGATCAAACGTACAATGTAAATCAAACAGGATACAGATATGGGCAGCTCAACAAAAGTCTTCAGGAGAGAATACAAAATCATTCAAAAGTTTTAATCTCTAGATGTTTTAATAATAGCGTGCAGATTTAAAAAATATTGAACATTTATTTTCTAATGTATGTTACAACTCATTATACATATTAAAACTCATGTACTTGACTTGACATGACTTTAGTTATTAGGTTTGCATGAAACAAAATTTTGAAATAGTATCAGTTTATAAGAACATTAGTACAACTCTTCTTACAAATACTGGGTCTCTCAAAAGGTTATTTTCTCATCCACCATTTGATAAATGTAAGAGAAGCTGTGTAATTGACATTTTGTGACATTCTGTGTAACTGACTGACAATCATTCACATTCCCCAGTTGAAGGCTTTTGCAGCCGAAACGTGTCGGGTATTGCTACTGAGCACCCCATATTGCTAAATCCATGTGATCACTTTTATCTATGTCATATTTGTTTATATGATTTTTAAAATAAAAACCTATACCGGTTTAAATTGACCTGCGCTATTGGAGCATTTTTCTTTTTTCATTTGTTCCACCATTTTGTAGCCCCATTGGAGTTTTGGCTATCCATACCTTTGGATTCCTGGATCTACAGCCTAAGGTTCCACCTGCAATCTGTGATATAGATGACAGCACGCCAACCAAGCTGGATCCGTTTCCGCCACCCATGCCAGTGCCATCCCGGTAGTAGTGGTCCTGGGTTCCAATGACCACAAAGCTCAATTGACTCTCTACTGTACAGTAATAGAGTCCTACCTATCCGGTAAGCGTATCCAACCTTATCTACACCTTTTGATGTGATTTTCTGTCTGCATAGACCCCTACAGACAACCCAATCTTCTGTTGTACAGCAACCACTGGACAGCAACTTATTCCACTGTCTGCACCAATCACCATATTGTTGCTTATTCACTTTTTGAATTAGAGACTTTGTTACCTTGCACTTTATATATCAAGCATCACTGTTTGTTATTTGGACTATTTACAGGTCTACACTATTTTATGTGAACTGTGAGTTGTGCTATTTAGTGCCATACACCATAACCCGAGCGCTACATTTTTTATATCAATCATTCACATTGTCCCTTTGATGACGTCTATTATGACAAAACGTATGTCAGGCGTAGAAAATAGCAGTGACATTAGCAAGCCTGCCGGAGTGCTGGATGAATATTTGTATTGAATGCTTGTTTGTTCTTAAAACTTGTAAGTAGATGTCTTTTAATAAATTGTTTTTAATGGAGGATGTTGCGCAATGAACTTCTTTTCTTTTTATCTGCTCCATACAATCTCATATGAGACCGTTTCCAAACCAATACTCTATGGGCCTCTTAAAGGGAGACATAATCCATACCCACAGTGGTGGTGAGCTCACCAAGGTGAGATTAAAGGTCTTGTCATTTGGTAAGGCCGCGTACACACGGAGGGACTTATCCGCTGAAACGGTCCGACGGACCGTTTCCAGCGGACATGTCCCCTCCAGATTTTGGTCCGATGGCGTGTACACACCATCGGATCAAAACCCCCACTGGCAGACAGCAAGGTGACGTGGCGGTGACGTTGACACCACCACGTCACCGCACCAGGAAGAAAAATACTTCCGCGCATGCGTCAAATCCATTCGACGCATGTACGGGAGGATATGTCCGCTGTTGAGTGTACTGACCAGCGGACATATCTGACGGACATGTCCTGAGCGGACAAATTTTAAAACATGTTTTAAAATTTGTCCGCCGGTCGGACATGTCCGCTAGCCCATACACACGATCGGATTTGTCTGCTGTGTGGAAATAAATGTAGCGCTGTGAAACATGAAAATAATAATAACACACATAAGTTATAAAAGAATGGTGTAGTCCCAACAAACCACGTGAGTGGAAAAAGTCCTGGTAGGAAAATGTTGGAGTGTATCAATGATAACACAAAGAAAACATACGTGAAAGTCCATCCACAAGTGGGGAATTAATAGATGTAAAATCACTATACTTCATTGATCCTCGGATAGGATGACACTTGAAAAACAAATATGGTATGCTCTTACCGGAACAGTAGGACCTGTCTGTCATGAACAGCAGATTGGTACAGCCTGAGAACTCCTATGGCACAGTCAGCTGGGCTCATTCGAACACAGTAGAAGCGATTAAAATCCTCAATGGAAGGCCAGACGTGCACGATGTCTTGGTGGAGTTCTTGGAAGGGATGTGATGGCAATGGTGGAACTCTCGGATGGATAGGGTGGAAGCAAATGGATGGCTCCAAGCACCATATAGAGAGGGGAAAAGAAATACAACGCAACCCAAATGGTGCAGATAAATGAGGTAACGGTTTTATTTTAATAAAACCAATGGTATAAAAGTGATCACAAATAAAATGAAAGCAATGCGGGAAAGGGTAATAAACCAAGCCCTACGCGTTTCGTCCTAGAGGGACTTCAACTGGGGCATCAACCTGTTCCCCCACATTGCTCATATATAAATACTAAACATTCATGAAAAAAGCACAGCCAGGCCAATCAAGTCAATCATCCAATCAAGTACGTGATTGGAAGAAGAACAGCACATGACATGTTGGACCAATGGCAAAGCATCATCATAAAACACACCCATAATTATGCAACAAGTCTTGGTAGGACCTAATGTGGCTATAGAAAGGTGTAACAGAACAACAGCTATGAGGGATGGGCCAGCGGGAGGAGAATTCACACTAAACCACTCCCAGTCATAGATAAAAACTCCACAAAAAATAGGGCGGAAGCACATTCTATTAAAATGGACCTCCACATAATATTGCGGTAGGGGGGTGCTGGGAAAATTACAGATGTGTCACTTTTCAAAAAGGACAACCAAAACACATGGGAGAAAGAAGGCAGGGGCTCGACCATTCATCAGTAAAGATGTATTCAATGTATGGTCTCCTGTAAAGTAATCATCCGACCACACTAGGCTACACAGTGGTCAGGATGTGGGGTGAGTTAAAGGGTGACCGTCTAGTGAAGACACAGGGCGGAAGCCTAATTGCGATTGAGGATGGGGACACAACCAATCGGGATGGAGCACCAAACTGCGTCGCCGCGGTGACGCGTGACGTCGAGGACGTAGACCAAACGGACCCGCCGCGCTGCGTGTCGGCGCGGGGTCAGCTGGCCACGTGAAACACGCCCAGTAACAAAACGCTGCGTCACGTGTCATCGCGAGACCACACGACGCAGTAGCGCAAGGTGAGCGGATACCCGGAAATGCATCCAGCTTCAACGCGCTACGTCACATGTCATCGCGAGACCACGTGACACACAAGAAAAAACAGCGAAAAAACAACACCGCCGACCAATTGTAATGGGGCAGGGGAACATCACATGGGCTAGAAATAAAAAAGGGGCATGAACGCCATCTAGTGGCAAAGCCACATAATGCAGGGCAGCTAAAACTAAAATGTGAAATTTGATGACCCATCATATGGGAACATCAAGGGTAACACAAAATCTAAGTCTAATTTACATATCATAAACAACATGTACAGATAATGAAAACATGAATCGATAGGTTAGTAAAAACAAAACCACGGAACATGTTGGCGTCAAAGACATTAGACTGAAATAAATGAAATATAATCAAAAACTATATGAAAGAATGGTAAACATGAGTAAGCTTTAAATGGAAAGTAACCATACATATAACACTGGAATGCATAAACAACCCAAATGATGCACATCAATGACATGTATGAATGAAGAGATGGAAAAGGAAACTAACAATAAAGTTAAGCTGTATTGATAAACGAGTTTATGTCCCACTCAACGTTCATACCAAAGGGCTGATATGTACGTAGCTCATGGATCCAATAGGTTTCTAGACGGGACACCCCACGTATCCGTGATTCGCCTCTCCAGTGGGAAACAAATTGGTCTATAATCAGAAACTGGGTGCCTGTGGGATCACGGTCATGATGTTGCAAATAGTGACGGGGCACACTATGATTAGTCTTGCCTAGTTTGATATTTGCGATATGTTCGTTGACCCGAACAGTGAATGTCCTAATGGTACGACCTATGTACTGTTTTTTACAGGGGCAAGTCAGAAGATATACCACATATTGGCTTGCAGAGGTAGTAAATCTCCCCATTTGGTACACCCGCAGGGTAGCTGTAGATTGAAAGGTCTCACTCTTACGTCTGCCGCAAGTGTTGTGTATACACACATTACACTTTCTGCAGGGGAAGTATCCCTTACAGTCCTGGAAAAAGGATACCTTTTTGGGGGGGTCAATAATGTTAGGTGCAATCTGACCTTGAAGCGATCTGGCACCTCGAAAGATGACTCCAGCCTGTTCAGGAAGGGCTGGTCCCAGAACCCGATCGTTTCGAAGGACAACCCAGTGTTTTCTAAACATTTCTTTAATCTGCATGGATTGAGTAGAATAAGTGGTAAAAAAGGACCACTTAAACTTCTCATCTTTGATCTTCTTTGGGTGGACTTGAAGTAAGGAGCCACGATCAGTCATGCCAATCCGATTGATTTCAGTATCAAGATCATTGGCAACATAGCCCTTTTCGATGAATCGTTCTCTCAAAATGGCAGACTGGATCATGAAGTCGTCCGTCGGACCAGTTTGAGCGGAAAAATTTGATTGTGTGTACACGGCCTAAGAGGCTTTTTTTTTCATCTCAGAGTGGAGAACTGATTGGTGATCACCTGCAGCACTAATAAATAAGAATGTGCATGGGTGGAGAACTACTTACTATTTTTTGTACTTTTTCCGTTTATGCTAGGTATCATGGACTTTGTGAACTTTATTCTCACTAATATTGGAAGAATGTACCATTATATTGTTTATTGTTTGTATTTAGCATTTGTTTCAGGACTTATGCACTTTATCAAGTATTGTTTCTTTGAATAATCTACATGAGGTTATGAACATAATTTAGGACAGCACAACATTTTATTTTTCTTTATTTGGTTAATATTGTTATGTGCAATATTGCAAGTGCAGCTGTCATGAATATTGATTAGCACTATTGTTCATTTATTCTTGCACTAAGAGCACATAGCACTGTTTTTGCGTTTGTGCCAAGCATTGCTATTGTAATCACTTTCTCCTCCTATCCTTCTTCCACCTTTTTTCTTATTCCTCCTCCCCTACTCTTTCCTCTACTCCTCCTGGCCAGTGTCAGGGAAGACAGGTTCTCTATGTAATCGCCCGTCGTGTGCATCAGCGCACACACATGCACACTAGCGCTTTTAGGCACACCTCTGTCACTAATGCTGACACCAGTTGGGCTATTTAAACAAGGCTGTTACAGAGGTTCAGAGGTTCATTGCTGTTTGGTTTGCAGCTTCTGAGTTGTTTCCCATTTCCTGTGGGACCTCTGATCCAGATCCAGCTTGTCGTTACCTGTAACTGTCTGCTGCCTTTCTTGACCTGGCTCGCTTTTAGACTATGATCCTGCCTGCTGATTCTGTCTGATGATCTGATCTCCCGTTACTACTCGGCTTGTGACCTGACCCTCCTTCTGCCTACAGTCTATGCCTGGTCTGCCTGGTTGTTACTGACCCGGCTTGTCTGACCCTGCATCTCGCTCATCCAGCCTGCTACAATTCCCAGCCCTGCAAGCCTGCATCTGGTACTGCTCTGTGTTGTTCATCGCAAGCCTGCCTTCCGTACTCATTTGGGCATTTTGAGTATCTAGTCATGCCCTTTGGCCTTTGTAATGTCCCAGTCACCTTCCAGTATTTCATTAATTACATTTTCAAAGACTTTCTGGATATTTTCATGGTTGTTTACCTTGACGACATCTTGATATTCTCTGTGTCACTGGAGTTGCACAGAGGGCATGTTAAAAGCATATTGTGCCAGCTCTGCAAACATGGACTGTATACCAAAGCTGAAAAATGCGACGTTGATGCAACAAAGCATCCAGTTCTTAGGCTGATCATTTTGACCGAAGGGATCAAGATGGACCCACTAAAAGTCTCATTGATACTAGATTGACCAGCCCCCATATACAACAAGGGAATACAACACTTTGTGGGCTTTTATTGCAAATTTATTAAGAACTTTTTGGCTATCACTCATCCCATTACACAGCTGACAAAGCAAGGTATCCACTCCTGTTGGACATCTGAGGCACAAGCCGCTTTTGAAACATTAAAGAGATGGTTTACTATTGATCCTGTCTTAAATCACCCAGACTCTACCTTGCCCTATATTGTAGAGGTGGATGCTTCAGAAAGTTTAGTTGGGGCAATTCTATCACAATGTCAAGGCCTTAAAGAAGTAACCCATCCAGTGGCATTCTTTTCACAAAAACTTACATCAGCTGAAAGAAACTATGATATAGGGGATCGGGGACTTTTGACGATCAAAGCTGTGTTGGAGGAATGGAGGTACTTGCTGGAGGGAGTGGCCCACCCAATTCTGATCTACACGGATCATAAGAATCTTGAACATCTGCGATCCGCAAAATGGCTCAAACCACACCAAACTCGCTGGACACCCTCTTTTTCTCAAGATTCTTTTTTCATACTACGTTCAGGCCCGGATCAAAGAACACCAAGCTTGATGTGTTGTCACACAGGTTCGAAAGTTTCAAAGGACATCCTAATTCAAGACCCCATTTTACGGGGCCGAAATGTTCTATTATTGCACACTGATCTTTTGTCTTAGTTACAGCAAGGTTCTGCAGAAACACCCAGTCCTCCAGGGGTCACACTACAGGCAAAGAATGGACTAATTTGGAGGGGTAAGATTTTTGTACCTAAGGAGGTTCGAGTAAAAATCTTGAGGGTTTGTCATGACCACCCCTTGGAGCATTAGGTGTTAAGAGGACATTAAATGTTGAGAGCATCTTGGAGGACAAGACATCCGCAAAACATTTATAATATTGTAGCGAGAGTCCATCAGAGCCTGGACTCTTGCCTGGCTTCATCTTTCATGGCTGCCTGCAATTCCTGCCCAGTAAGAGGGTTTTCCTCAGCCTGCAGCGTAGTAATCGCTTTGGGGCCAAATTTGGTTTAAGAATTCTGCCTTTCTCGATTCCGGGGATATTAGAGTTGTGGTCCCTGAGTTTAGATTTTAAAGTCCCGAGTAGTAACGCTCAAAACTTTTGGCTATGTTCTCATTGGTTGCGTGTAAAGTGCCCTGTCGGTCGCGTATGTGATGAATTGTAAGGGGCGCTCTTGAAGCTTGTACCGCCCTTGCTAGGAGCCTGCCACTTTTATTACTGTGCTCGTAGAAAACTTTCTGCCAAAGCACATACCGACGCCTTGTAAGTTTTCCTAATTCGTCTAACAAGACAGAACGGGTGTGAAGTAGGTCCTGTAGTGTTTTTTTGGGAGTGTGAACGATTATGAAAAGTTTCCAATCTATTAATCTTATCTTTTAATTTCCTGTTGTTTGCGCTAGGCTCCGCTGCTAGAGCTATAAGTTCACCCCTGATCACGCACTTGTGAGCTTCCCTAAGAGCGATTGGGAAGATACCAGGTGTATAATTTTCTGCAAAATAGTGTTGAATTCGCAATTGTAGCCTAGTGACATTGTCAGGATCTTTCAGTAAGGAGAGATTCAGTCTCCAGATCTTATTTCCTCCCACTGATTCAGGGAAGGTCAGAGTGCACAAAATCAGGTAGTGTTCCGATAGGAACATTGGTTTTATCGTTGCCTGTGTGAGATAAGTCAGGTCCCTTTGGGAAACAAAGAGGTAATCTATTCTAGAATACTTCTGAAATGGGCTGGAATAAAACGTGTAGTCTCTGTCTGTGGGAAATAACGTGCGCCATGTATCATGCAAAGTCAGGTCTTGGAGTTGCAGTTTGATCTGACGCAGGGCCCTGAAGATGTGTCTATGTCAGGATTCAATGGGACATTGAAATCTCCACCTAAAATGAGAACTCCTTCTTTAAAGGTAGACAGCAAATACATACCTTTCTCAGGAAAGCAACCTGATGTTCGTTAGGGCAATAAATATTGGCCAACGTCACCGGTCTAGATGCATATTGACCCTTGATGAACAGGAACCTACCTTCCTGATCTATAAGAGAATCTTTCAAACTAAATTGGGCATGTTTAGAGATCAAAATGGATACTCCCATGCTTGGAGAGTGCAGACAAGACCTGCCACCTTTTTTCCGGAATATATAACCCTTTCACATTAAGGGGTCTTCTGCATGGTCCACTGAGATAACAATCTGTCAAATCAGCAAAAGGGGGGAAATAGAGGAGTTTCCAAGCCTTTGTAGAGGATCGGTCAAGAGGCAAGGGGGGAACAGAGACGCGCCGGGCACCGTAGATCAGGAGGGATGAGGGGTGGGGGAGGCAAGAGGACAAAGGGAGGGAGAGACAACAAAAAAAAAGGAGAAAGGGGATAGAGAGAGAGAGAGAAGAGTGAGAGCAAGAATTACCAGAGGTGAAAATAGGAACTCTATAACACCAATGAAAATGAGGGAGAAATAGAGCCAGTAGGTTAGCTAGGCTTACCGGTGGAAAGGGTCTCCCGGCGTCTGTATCTCTTCTGTCAGCCTGCATTTCGGATCCGCTGCTCGGCGGGGCCTGTGAAGCCGCGAACATTTCTGAGGTCCGTGACCGAAAGATGTCCGGGATGTTGTGGCTGGGTTGTAAATCCAGTTCCTTCCCCATGCGGGGGGTAGAGGCACTCCTGTTGGACTTCCCTATCGTTGGAATGGTAGCGGTTCGTCCTCGGTCAGCGGAAGAGCTCCGTCTATGCTGCCATTCCGAGTCCCGTCCAGGCCACGCCCCCTAACGTCACTTCTTGTTCCCGAGAGCCATGTGGTGCTCCAGGCTGGAACGCACGCTACCGAACAGTCACTTCTGGGTTTCGCTGTGCCCGCAGTGCTCTGCCACACTTCTTCCCTGGACATCAGTCAACAAAACCTTCACCAGAGAAACCACCATCATCGGCTGGTGATCCACAGTGACTACACTTCCCTTTTTATGAGCGCATTTTGTACTACTTTTTAGTGAGTAGCCATTTGGCTGTTTTAATTAATAAATTCCATGTTATCAGACATACTGCACTTAGTAGGCACATTTTTTCTTTTTGTTGTTGGCATCCTTTTTTTCCCACAAATAGAGCTTTCTTTTGGTGGTATTTGATCACCTTTGCGGTTTAAAAATTCAATATTTTTTACTTTTTGCTATAATAAATATCCCCCAAAAATATATAAAAAATAAGCGTTTATTGATTGGTTTGCGCAAAAGTTATAGCTTCTACAAAATAGGGGATCTTTTTTTTTTTTTTTACTAGTAATGGCGGCGATCAGCTATTTTTATCGTGACTGCGACATTATGGCGGACACATCTGAAACTTTTGACACTATTTTGGGATCATTGTCATTTATACAGCGAACAGTGCTATAAAAATGCACTGTTTACTGTAAGAATTAAACTGGCAGTGAAGGGGTTAACCTGTAGGTGGCGCTGTAGGGGTTAAGTGTGCCCTGATTTGTGTTTCTTACTGTGGGGGGCGTGGCTTAGCGTGTGACATCACTGATCGTCATTCCCTATGACAGGGAACAGACAATCAGTGTCAGTCTCACTAGGAAACACAAATAATGGGGAGAGGTAAGTGTAAACAAACCTCTCCCCGTTATTCCTCTCTGTGTCTAGATCGCGGGACTAAGGCGGCGATCGGGTTTGCGGTTCCCATGGGGACGGTCACAGAGCTTAGGACCGGGTGCCAGCGCTGCGCGACCCACGGCTGGGCTCTTAAAGGGGACGTACATGTACGCCCTTGTGCCCAGCCGTGCCATTCTGCAGACATATCTGCGTGCGGTGGTCCTTAAGCGGTTAAAAGTACTAGTTAACCACGTTACTCATTAACCAAGGTTCCACTATATAAGCTTCTCTGTGGATACTTATTTCATACGCATATTTGGCTGTTGTCACCGAGTGTGTGTACGAGGCTTTCAGTGTTCTCATCTAGAAATCTGGCCCCAATCTCGACGAGAAAAATAAAGAACCTGCTCTCTATTTTCTCGTCAAGATTCTTGTCGGCCTGTTTCCCGAGGAGAAACCAGAGAGTGTGTATACTTGTGGAAATAAATGTAGCGCTGTGAAACATGAAAATAATAATAACACACATAAGTAATAAATGAATGGTGTAGTCCCAACAAACCACGTGAGTGGAAAAAGTCCTGGTAGGAAAATGTTGGAGTGCATCAATGATAACACAAAGAAAACATATATGAAAGTCCATCCACAAATGGGGAATCAGTAGATGTAAAATCACTATACTTCATAGATCCTCGGATAGGATGACACTTGAATCAAAAACGAAAGTGGTATGCTCTTACCGGAACAGTAGGACCTGTCTGTCATGAACAGCAGATCGATACAGCCAGAGAACTCCTATGGCACAGTCAGCTGGGCTCATTCGAACACAGTGGAAGCGATTCAAATCCTCAATGATAGGCCGGACGTGCACGATGTCTTAGTGGAGTTCTTGGAAGAAATGGGATGGCAATGGTGGAACTCTAGGATGGATAGGGTGGAAGCGGCTGGATGGCTCCAAGCACCATGTAGAGAGAGGAAAAGAAACAAAAAACGCAACCCAAATGGTGCAGATAAATGAGGTAACGATTTTATTTTGATAAAACCAATGGTATAAAAGTGATCACAAATAAAATAAAAGCAATGCGGGAAAGGGTAATAAACCAAGCCCTACGCGTTTTGTCCTAGAGGGACTTCAACTTGGGCATCAAAGTTTGAGTATGCCAAGTATATGTTTTGTAACGGAGGTATTTATACAGCGATATTTGGTTAACAGTATTTACAGACAATAGAAGGCATTCACAGCACAACTAATTTGAACAGGTTGCCAAATATGGAATGTCTCACTATAGATAAACAACAAGACATGTACATAATAACCTTTGACATATGATGAATAACTTTAGGCATATGTTATCAGATGGCCATAAAACATTTATAAATTCTTGTTGTAGTTACCCCAAGTGAGACTGTAGAGTCCTGCTAAAGCAGTCAAAACAATTGCTTTAAAAATAAATGCATCCATATTATAAACTAGAATATATTACAGTAGAGCATTTATCTACCCAACACAAGATTGTCCTCGATGTGGAGCATAGCTTTGGGATGAGTGGATGAAGAGGTGTCTGGGCTCTCTTTACAGCTTCCACAGTGACTCTCCTTGAGAAGGACAGCTCCCTGACCATGCTACACACAAGGTGGATGTTCCCACAGCCACAGAACTCCAGCTGCATCAACACCTACGTTCCAGAGCACCGCAAGGAGCCTGCCATCTCTGCTAAAATAGTGCTTGAGTGGGATTTACAAGACAACTGGTGGCAGCCAGAGCACTCTGACTCTCAGATCCCCTCTTCAAGGTCAGTAACTTTCCAAGGTTAGTAACTACCTCTGTTATTACTCCTGCTTCCCCGTGATCTTCTGATGAACAATACAAAGGCTGTGATAAGGGAGACATTGAAGGGGATCGAGACCTGAAATCTCACATTTGATTTCTCCCACCAAAGTCAACCTGAAGAGATTCATCAGCATCGTGGAGAAAGCCTTTAAACAGGACATTAAAAACCTACCGGCTGAAACCATGCAGCTGGGTAGCAGAGTCGAGTCTCTTGAGACCAAACTTACATTGCTTAAAGATAAATGCACCTATCTAGATAAACAAATTGAATATCTTCTTTGCTGGATGATTTTGAAAATAGCAGCAGGAGTGACAATATTTGCATGTGGGGTCTTCCTTAGGCTATAGCACCTAAAGATATCATTCCAACTCTACAAGGCAGCTACAAGGAGATCTTGGGCCAACACAATATTGAAATTGAACTGGCCCATAGGGCACAACGGCCTCCTGCCCACAACCAATTTTATTTGCAAATGGTGCCAATATTGCTTCCTAAAACCAGCTTCAATAGTTTATTTATAATTTTTTTTGTCAAGCAACAACAGACCACACCTAGCCTTTTCTATTTTGAAAGTCTAAAAGGTCAGCGGAAATGGGCATACTAGATGTATTATTTTATCATATATGGCAGGTAGGAATCTTTCACACGCTCCATGGCATTGAATTTAGGGGACTTGCTGATCACATCTCGTCCACCACAGTATGTGTCCTGTGCCTCTGAGACACAATGAGAAGGGCTGGTACTCTGTCCCTACCTGTCTCCCACCACTCAGAGGCTTTGCCTGGTTTTCTCCAGATGAGCACCTCTCTTTTTTCAGGACGTGGGAATAAGATGAGGAGATGTGATGCAGCAAACTCCTTATGGATGACAGCTTGTACCCACTGGAAACTCTGAGGGTTCAATATTTGGGATTTCCAGTAGATGCCTTGCAATATGAACAACTTCATCATTTTAATTCCAGACAATCTCCTAATATTCACCTCTATCCATGCTTACGCCCTTTGAGAAGCTGTGTTGCAAAAAACCCTATTTTATACCCGGCCGCATATAGATTTCTTATATCTGCAGACTCTCAGGTGAAAACAGTCTATATGCAAAAAGGGAAAATTATTTGCACAATGAATTTTCAGAGTTTCAGCTGGATCACTGATACCATCTGATTAACTCCAGTTCTGTAGACACTTAGATGCAGGTGAAGAATTATAAATTATTCACCCAATGGTATTGAGTCCCCTCCAAGATCGCCATCATTTATCCCTCATAGCCCAACCTTTGGTGGAGGGACTGTGGACGCCACTGTACTTCCTTAAATATTGGATGGGACTGTCCCACATTCATTCTGGACGGACATCAAGACCCAGATTAAGTCTATATTAGATACCGACATACCTGATACTCCGATACACTGTTTTCTTCACATACCCATCAGCCATCAGCCATTATATTAAATGTGTACTGCCAAATATCTTAAACACTGCTAGATGACTAATTCTGGTCTATTGGAAAAGACCACAAGCGCCTAGCAGTCCAAACTGGATTAAGAAAGTAGCAGATGTAGTGGAAGCTGTGGAATAGATGGCAATAGAGTGCAAAAGGAATATGAAAAGCTCTATGCTAATTGTGCCAAGTGGATTCATTACAGTTCCTCCACCTTAGGGGTACTTACTTTTTCTTCAAATGTGTCCCCCTCCCTCCAGCCATTACTAGCCATGAAGTATATGTGTAAAATTGCATTTCATTTCAGTGATTACTACTTCTGTGAAATAATATTCGTTAAAAGTCATGCAGCCTGAGAAAAGTCTGTGTCACATCCCTGATGATTGAGCCTGATGTGCAGAGGGAAGGCTTCTTGTACAACCCCTGCTCAGGGACCACTGATATTATAACAGTGGTCACAAGAGCGTGGCAGTGTATGGGTGCCTGGATCATCTTCGATGTGGTGGATGTGTCACCAGGGTGGACCAGCAGGTTAAACGGCAGACATTGGCAGGTCAATGGATTCTGGACTGATGGCACAAGGAAGCAGGGACCAAGCAGGTGCATGCAGAGCAGAGAAAATACAGAATGTATGGTCAGACAATCCGGGTTGGTAGAAGACAATCAGATGCAGACATTATTATTATCATTATTATGCACGACTTGTATAGCACCATCAGTTTAAACAGCACTTTACAATGTAGAGGGGTGACAGCACAATTACAGTACAGTTCAAGCTAGAAGGGACAGGAGGACCCTGCTCGTATAGCTTACATTCTAAAGGGAGGGGGCGCTGGTACAAAAGGTAATAGCTGTGGGGGATGATTTGATGGAGGTGGCTCTGGTACAGTTCTTAGGTGGGTGTGGGATAGACTTCCCTGAATAAATGACTTTTCAGAGATCTTCTAAAGGTGGACTGGTTAGAGGCTGATCATACATACCAGGGCAGGGAGTTCCAGAGGATGGGAGAGGCTCTGGAGAAGTCCTGAAGGCGAGTATGGGAAGAGGTAACAAGGGAGCTAGAGAGCAGGAGGTCTGCAGATGAGGTTGGTGATGTACAATTGGGGCGATGTTGTGCATGGCCTTGTATGTTGCGATTAGTATGTTGATTTTTATATGGTGGGGTAGTGGAATCCAGTGAAGGGATTGTCAGAGAGGAGCAGCAGTCATGTATCGGTGGGTAAGGTGTTTTAGTCTATCTGATATAGCCAGAAAGATAGGGCATCAAACTCTTTATGAATGGAAGCCTCAAATCCGATGGTGCATGGAAGGGGAAAGTACAAAAAAACAAACATAGAGTAGTCCTGTCACCACTGGAGGGATTCCTGCTAGCAATCAAAAGATGTGCACTTACACAGAGTGGTGAAAGGGGGTGCCTATCTCCACGAGCAGCGAGCTCGTCAGGTGCTGCTCTGCTGCCGCTGTTTGGCTAGATGTTGATCCGCCGAAACTGAAACGATGGTGTTTGAAACAAAAATAGGAGGGCACATCGCATAATACCGCAAAATAAAGATTTAATAAACAAAGCACAAAATAAAAACTCACATAAATTCAGCTGAGGCGGTCATACATCCACGAGCAGCGAGCTCGTCTACCGTCCGTCAGGTGTAATGGGTCCAGTGCTCCAATCCCGACGCGTATTCGTCACACCACGTGACTTCATCAGGGGATCATTATCAGATTATCGTAGAGTATGAGAAATACACTACGCCGCCGTTTTTTACCTGGCTCTACGTGGAATCCAGGTAGATTTTGTCCAGTAAACGACGGCGGCGTAGTGTATTTCTCCCGTCGCAATCCATCTGCGCGAGTAGGGGGCGTGAAGCATTTAAAATAGGCGCGTTCCCGCGGCGATCGAACTGCGCATGCTCCGTTCGCAAATTTCCCGCCGTGCATTGCGCGAAATCACGTCGTTACGTCGTAGTAGCGTCGTTTACGTACATTCCTATTCCCGAACGAGTTACGTTAAAAAAAATAAAAATTCAAATCGACGCGGGAACGACGGCCATACTTTACATGGGTTACACACTGTTAGACCAGCTCGTCGTTTACTGGACAAAATCTACCTGGATTCCACGTAGAGCCAGGTAAAAAACGGCGGCGTAGTGTATTTCTCATACTCTACGATAATCTGATAATGATCCCCTGATGAAGTCACGTGGTGTGACGAATACGCGTCGGGATTGGAGCACTGGACCCTTTACACCTGACGGACGGTAGACGAGCTCGCTGCTCGTGGATGTATGACCGCCTCAGCTGACTTTATGTGAGTTTTTATTTTGTGCTTTGTTTATTAAATCTTTATTTTGCGGTATTATGCGATGTGCCCTCCTATTTTTGTTTCAAACACCATCGTTTGAGTATCGGCGGATCAACATCTAGCCAAACAGCGGCAGCAGAGCAGCACCTGACGAGCTCGCTGCTCGTGGAGATAGGCACCCCCTTTCACCACTCTGTGTCTTTTGATTGCTAGCAGGAATCCCTCCAGTGGTGACAGGACTACTCTATGTTTGTTTTTTTGTACTTTCCCCTTCCATGCACCATCGGATTTGAGGCTTCCATTCATCAAGAGTTTGATGCCCTATCTTTCTGGCTATATCAGATAGCCTTGAGGTAAGCTGATAGGATCACTAGAGGTGTGGGCTGCACGTTTTGGAATCCTCCATTGCACCTTCACTCATTTGGCTGCTGGAACATCTCCTTTTGACTTCACACCAGATTTCACTTGCTGCACCGAGTTGCATGATTAAGTTGGACTCTCTTCTTTTATTTGGTTTTGTCTGCAGGACTGAGTTTGACCATGCATTCTATTATGTCCACCACACATCTTTATAGATGACACGGTCACTGTTATTTACTGTTACTTTGTTCACATTGTGTTTTATAGAATTTTTTCTATATATTTATACATTTTTGTCACTTATTGTATTCACCTAGTTTACTACTTCACTTCCCCTTTCCCATCACCCTTTAGGCATCACCACCACAGCGCAAACAATATCACTTGTTGTATACCTTTTATTGTCCATTTGGATAGACCTATTCTTTGTTTGCTGCAGTATACCTCCCGTGCCCCTTTCCCACGGCCCCTTTCCCACGGTCCAATCACTTTTCACCCATTTCAGTGCAGGAGTTTCACCTATCACATCTCTACGATAATCTAATTCTCTCTGAATCTGGGCCAGTGTCTTTTCAGATAGATAGATAGATAGATAGATAGATAGATAGATCAGGGAGGCTACTAGTTAGTATAGTTAAATGTACAGTTTGTAGAGAATATATTGACATCCCTAGGAGTTGTCAATATATTTATAAACTGTATAGCTTAGCTAGATCTGCTATTAATAGACGCATTAACTGTTACTGCAAGTGTGCTATTTATTTGCACAGAAAGGCAGTTGCTGTTAATGCAAGTGGGCTATTGAATTGCACAGAAACGCAGTCGCTCTGACTGTGCGTGTGCTGTTCAATACCACCTTAGCGCATTTGGTGTGACCGCACGTGTGTTCCTATATACCACCTGAGCGCAGTTAGTGCCACTGTATGTGTGCTGGTATATACCACCTGAGCACAGTTAGTACCACTGTACGTGTGCTGGTATATACCACCTGAGCGCAGTTTGTGCCACTGTACGTGTGCTGCTATATACCACCTGAGCGCAGATAGTGCCACTGTACGTGTGCTGGTATATACCACCTGAGCGCAGATAGTGCCACTGTACGTGTGCTGGTATATACCACCTGAGCGCAGATAGTGCCACTGTACGTGTGCTGCTATATACCACCTGAGCGCAGTTAGTGCCACTGTACGTGTGCTTCTATATACCACCAGAGCGCAGTTAGTGCCACTGTACGTGTGCTGGTATATACCACCTGAGCGCAGTTAGTGCCACTGTACGTGTGCTGCTATATACCACCTGAGCGCAGTTAGTGCCACTGTACGTGTGCTGGTATATACCACCTGAGCGCAGTTAGTGAAACTGTACGTGTGCTCCTATATACCACCTGAGCGCAGTTAGTGCCACTGTACGTGTGCTGCTATATACCACCTGAGCGCAGTTAGTGCCACTGTACGTGTGCTCCTATATACCACCTGAGCGCAGTTAGTGCCACTGTTCGTGTGCTGCTATATACCACCTGAGCACAGTTAGTGCCACTGTACGTGTGCTCCTATATACCACCTGAGCGCAGATAGTGCCACTGTACGTGTGCCCTATATACCACCTGAGCGCAGATAGTGCCATTGTACATGTGCTCCTATATATCACCTGAGCGCAGTTAGTGCCACTGTACGTGTGCTCCTATATACCAACTGAGCGCAGTTAGTGCCACTGTACATGTCCTGCTATATACCACCTGAGCGCAGTTAGTGCCACTGTACGTGTGCTGCTATATACCACCTGAGCACAGATAGTGCCACTGTACGTGTGCTCCTATATACCACCTGAGCGCAGATAGTGCCACTGTACGTGTGCTCCTATATACCACCTGAGTGCAGTTAGTGCCACTGTATGTGTGCTGCTATATATCACCTGAGCACAGTTAGTGCCACTGTACGTGTGCTCCTATATACCACCTGAGCGCAGATAGTGCCACTGTACGTGTGCTCCTATATACCACCTGAGCGCAGATAGTGCCACTGTACGTGTGCTCCTATATACCACCTGAGCACAGTTAGTGCCACTGTACCTGTGCTCCTATATACCACCTGAGCGCAGATAGTGCCACTGTACGTGTGCTCCTATATACCACCTGAGCGCAGTTAGTGCCACTGTACGTGTGCTTCTATATACCACCTGAGCGCAGATAGTGCCACTGTACGTGTGCTCCTATATACCACCTGAGCACAGTTAGTGCCACTGTACGTGTGCTCCTATATACCACCTGAGCGCAGATAGTGCCACTGTACGTGTGCTCCTATATACCACCTGAGAGCAGATAGTGCCACTGTACGTGTGCTCCTATATACCACCTGAGCGCAGTTAGTGCCACTGTACGTGTGCTCCTATATACCACCTGAGCGCAGATAGTGCCACTGTACGTGTGCTCCTATATACCACCTGAGCGCAGTTAGTGCCACTGTACGTGTGCTGTTGCATATCACCTGAGCGCATTTGGTGTCACTCCGCTTGTGCTGTTACATACCACCTGAGCGCTTCAATATGTCTGGAAGGAGAACAAAGAGAGGCAGAGAGTCACGAGGGCAAGCAGGCTCTGCATATAGAGATAACGCTGGTAGTGTATGTGGTGCATCCTCTTCAGCAAGTGGCCGTGGCCGCTCGTCCTTCTTTTCGGGAGCTGGCCGTGTTGAGCCTCAACATGTTGAGAAATTAGTAGAGTGGATGACCAAGCCGTCCTCATCCTCCTCATCCTCTCTCACACAGACTGATCAAAGTTCATCTGGCAAAGCAGCTTCCAAGGCGTCCTCTTCCCTCTGCACAATGGCTTCACACAATACTTCCCTAGTACCACCATGTCCTCCTGAGGAGTCCCCCGAACTGTTTCAACACAGTGTTGGGTACATGCTGCAGGAAGATGCGCAGCGTTTTGAAGACTCCGATGACGGAACACTGATAGAGGAAGGCATTGATGTGAGCCCAGGGAGAGGGGGTGGCCGAGAGGGACAGCAATTTGTCAGTGATGATGTTCCCCCAGCTGGAGCATACTGCCAAGTTGTTGACAGTGATGAGGAGGGAGGGGATGATGCGTTCACTGACTCTACCTGGGTGCCTGATAGGAGAGAGGAGGAGTAGGAGGAGGAGGAGGAGGAGGACGAGGCACATCTCCAAAGAGGCAGGATGCCCTCCAGGGGTCAGCTTAAGGTCACACCCACTGCATTACAGCGCACATCTACGGTGCTTGTGCATGACGCTGCTGTGTCTGACCGGTACAGCAAAAGTTCTTTGGTGTGGGCCTTTTTTTGAAACATGTCCACAAGATCGTACCTTTGCTATTTGCAACTTATGTCACAAGCGTATCTCGTGTGGCCAAAACATCAACCGCCTGGGTACCACATGCTTGTCCAGACATATGTCGACCTGCCATGCATCTCGTTGGCAAGCACACCAGAAAGACCCACACCAAAGACTAAAGCGTACCCCCCCTTGCCCTTCTGGGACCTCCAACCCCAGTAGACCCCCAGTCCTCTCTGAAGCCTGCAGTGAAAGTGTAGAAATAGGTGTGTCACAAGCTAGTAGTAGCGGTCAATCTACTGATAGTACCAGGCAAATTTCCCTGCCCCAGCTGCTGCAGCGCCGAAAGAAGTACAATCCCAGCCATCCACATGCCCAGCAGTTGAATGCTAGCTTAGCGAAATTGCTAGCACTTCAACTGCTACCTTTTCAGTTGGTAGATTCTGCCCCTTCCGTGAGTTTGTGCAATGTGCAGTACCTCAGTGGCAAGTACCAAAACGCCACTTTTTCTCACGGAAGGCTATTCCGGCTCTCTACCGGCATGTGGAAGGCAATGTCCATGCCTCGCTGGACAGGGCGGTCAGTGGTAAGGTGCATCTTACCGCTGACTCATGGTCCAGCAGGCATGGACAGGGACGTTACCTGTCTTTTACGGCGCATTGGGTGACTCTGCTGGCAGCTGGGAAGGACGCAGGGCAAGGTCCAGTAGTTTTGGAGGTTGTTCCACCACCACGCCTCCAAAACACTACTACTGCTTGTGACACACCTCTCTCCTCCACCCCCTCCTATTCTTCTTCCTCTGTGGCATCTTCCTGTGCTGAGGCTTTCTCCCAATCAGCCGTGCTCCGTAGGCGTACGAGGGGCTACGCAGGAATGCAGGCCAAGAGATGCCATGCGGTGCTAGAGCTGGTGTGCTTGGGAGACAGGAGCCACACTGGGGAAGAGGTTTTGTCAGCTCTGCAGGGTCAGGCTGAGAGGTGGTTGACGCCACGCCAGCTGAAGTCTCGAATGGTGGTCAGCGATAATGGCACCAACCTCCTCTCTGCCCTGCGACAGGGAAAACTCACCCACGTGCCCTGTTTTGCGCATGTCCTCAATTTGGTGGTGCAGCGGTTCTTGGGCAGGTACCCGGGATTGCAGGATGTCCTGAAGCAGGCCAGGAAAGTCTGTGTGCATTTCCGGAGGTCATATAATGCCACTGCTCGGCTGACTGACCTCCAAATGGAATACAACCTGCCCAAGAACCGCCTAATTTGTGACATGCCCACCAGATGGAACTCAATGTTGGCCATGCTGCAGCGGCTGCACACGCAGCAACGGGCCATCAATGAGTACCTGTGCCAATATGGCAGCAGAACTGGGTCAGGGGAGCTAGGTATTTTTCCCCCACGCCAGTGGGCCTTGATCAGGGATGCATGCACTGTCCTGTCACCATTTGAGGAGGCCACGAGGATGGTGAGCAGTGACAGTGCAGGCATCATTGAGACTGTCCCTCTTATTCACATGTTGGAGCACACGCTATGTGGAATAATAGACAGGGACCTTGAGTCAAAACAGAGGGTGGAAGAGGAGGACTTCCTTACCTCTCAAGGCCCCCTTTACCCAGACAGTGGTCCTGCTTGCCCACCTAGCACACAGGAAGAAGATGAGGAGGAGGAGAGGAGAGAAGGATTGTATCAGCAGGATGGAGTTGGAGCCTAGCACTCAGCAGCAGCAGTCTTCAAGGGATCATTTACAGTCCCAAGGAGCACGTGGAGTTTTACGTGGCTGGAATGAGGTGCCTGTGGATCCTGTTGTCCTCAGTGACCCAGAGGACTGTGGCCCGAATGCCTCAGCAAACCTACGCTGCATGGCCTCCCTGATCCTGCAAAGCCTGCGTAAGGATCCTCGTATACGTGCTATTAAGGAGAGGGATCATTACTGGCTGGCGACTCTCCTTGATCCACGTTACAAGAGTACGTTTGCGGACCTTATGTTGCCATCGCAGAGGGAGCAGAAGATGAAACTTCTGCGGGAGGCCTTGCAGAAGGGTCTGTGCGATGCGTTCCCAGAACCGGGGGGATTACCAAAACCTGGCTCTGAACAACGTCTTGCTGAGGCTTCGGTGAGTCACAGAAGGGGCGGTGGAGAAGGTGGTTGTCTGACCGATGCATTCAGGCAGTTTTTTAGTCCGCAGCCCCAAGGTCTGACCGGTTCCAGCAACCATTGCCAGCGTCTGGTTTACATGATCCAGGAATACCTAGGGGCAAGATCGGACTTGAACACCTTCCCCACTGAAAATCCTCTGGCTTACTGGGTCTTGAGGATGGATCACTGGCCAGAGCTTGCCCAGTACGCAATTGAGCTACTGGCTTGCCCTGCATCCAGTGTTCTTTCAGAACGGACATTCAGTGCTTATAATGCAGAAAAAACTGCGCTTGTCACAAATGGATAGTCAATTAGTAACAATGTAACAGTCACTAAGGGTGAAAATGGGGAGGCAGCAGCTCTTGTGCCGAGACACCAGAGAAAATACAGCAGGAAAAACAGAGGTTTAGAGCTGCGCCTTGACACCCGGACTTGGTGTAGTCAAAGAGTCCATATATCAATCATGTAGAAATAACACAATCCTTCAGCCAGAAAAAAATATAGTAATAAATATTGGCTCCAAAAAGTCTCTGCTGGTCTTAGTTCAGGATGGACGTGTAATAATCACCACTGTGCTAGAACTTGGCTCTTCAATGTGGCCCACCACCAGAAGTCTAAGCAGCTTACCAGAGGAATAACTGTTTCCAGCAGTCGGCTATGACCCAGCCGCGGCCTTTGAGGGAGACCGAACGAATCCCAAATCCTAGGGCAGTGCCTACACCTGGGCTCCACTCCGCAACTCCACCAGTTAGATCATATATGTAGAATGATAATAAAGGCAGACATAGCGTAATCCCGCAGGGACTTTAAGTAAAAATCATAAAAACCAGAATACTCACATTTGCGATGAGTTTAAACAGGCATGTAAAACATAATGTTGCCGGCCGGAAAAAAGATTGGAAAAAACCCTCCTCCAAAGCGTGATGACGTCACCGCACGTCTTCCCAGACGCGTTTCGTCATAGGACGTTGTCAATGGGATAGGGCGTTGCCGTGAGTCATCACTTAAATAGGCCAGGACCTCGCCGTGAGGTGTAGATCCGGGACTTCAGATGCCATCTTAGTCAAGGGCAAAATGCCAATACTAGACCACATCTAAAGCTATTGCCAATATAAACTAAAAAACTTTCCTTAGGAGGTACAGCGGGCAGAGCCTCCGTCTTGTACTCCCGAGGGGATAAGAAAGAAAAAGAAGAAGCGGAAAAAACTTTTATTTAATAGCGTGGACACGGGAAATTATAGCAGACGCCTTATATATCATTCTCGTTGTATACATCTAATCCTCATTATGGCGACATCTAGTGGATTTTTTAAAAAATGCAGCGGAGTCATCACATTGGGAAAAACGGCCAAAACATGTTGTCTGCCTTGACCTTATATAGACCATATGGTACTTATATTGATCGATAGCTGCCGATCAAACGTATTTATTGGAATGCAAAAAAAAGGGGAATATGAGCCCATTAATAAATGCATCCCCCAACTTAGGTAAAATTAATATCTAAAGTGAAAAAAATATATAAAGTGAACTATATATTAATATTGGTGTAATTTTAAACCCACATAGAGGGTTTAGATCGAAAATTTAGACATAAACACACCTACGTGGTTATGGATCAGTGTTTCTTCTAGAAACTACAGTGAAAGTGTATACACCAAATCGGGTGTTACTGATATAGATAATACTCAGAGGACTCATATTTTGATGAGCCTCTAATAAAACTATAAAGATTATAGTACTAAGTTGGTAAAAGAATTCCAACCAAGTGTGGAAAATGTTAAATATAATTCCCATAAGTGCAAACTATTTTAATATAGTGGGGCTCATAATTACATGGGCCTGATGTGACAAAAAGGGAAAAAAAGAAAGAAGGAAAAAAGGGGGGAAGGGGGGGGGAACCCAAAGGGGGAAAAAAATATATAATCAAATACATTAGTTCCGACACTGTGTGGAAAATGTTATATCTAATTGACCCAGAGGATTTTTTTTTATTAAGGATCCGAAAAAAACAATCTCCTGACCAAAATACCATCCTATCATTTCCTTTGGCATCAGCAGTAGATATAACCACACCTCACGTTGAGTTCTAGTACATTATTAGGCATTATTGATAAAGGCGTTGACATCAGTTTCGATGTTTAACCCATATGGTGTGTAACATTTTAAGCGGTATATCCAGCTCATTTCCATTCTGGAAATGGTCCTTACTAGATGACTACCCCTCCAATTAGGTTTAAATTTGTCTATCCCCACAAACAGAGTTTTGGATGGATCTTTGTTGTGCTTGAGGAGGTAGTGTTTCGAAACCGAATGGTTTCTAAACCCATTTATAATATTGGTTATATGCTCATTGATGCGAACCTGTAGGGCCCGTTTAGTCCGTCCCACATATTGCAGGCCACAAGGGCACTGCAACATATAGATGACCCCCGTGGACGCACACGTGATGCATGGTTTTATGGTATGCTCCTGTCCTGTCACCGTGGAGACAAACTTGGTAATCCGCCTCTCTTGACAGGAATTCAAGGCACATACTCTGCATTTTCTACACCTATAATACCCTGTTAATTGGTCGAAAAAACCCATACTCCCTGTTGGGGGATTTATGGTATTAATCGCTACCTGAGTCCTTAGGGGTTGAGCTCCCCTAAAGATGACTCTTGGGTTATCTGGGAGAACCTCTTTTAAAACATTATCGTTCAATGCTAGATGCCAATGTTTTTTGATGAGTTGCTTAATACTTTTATGTTGAACCGAATATGTAGTGACAAAAGGCACCCCCAGCGGGAATTGCTCACCCTGTACTGGGGCCTTATCTACCAAAAGGCTTTCTCTGTCAGTGTTGAGCACCTCTTCCATGGTTACTTTCAAAATTTCTTCGTGATAGCCCTTTTCTAGAAATCTCCCTGTCAAGACCTGGGCTTGATTCTTGAAGTCCATGGTGTCACTACAGTTCCTCCTAAGCCTCAAAAACTGGCTCTTGGGAACCCCAGTAATCCACGGTCTGTAGTGGCAACTGTCGGTGGGTATGAAGGAGTTTCTATCGGTCTCCTTAAAGAAGGTTGAGGTGGTGAACCTGTCCCCTACTATTCTGATATTTAAATCTAAATAGTGAACCTCTGTCTGACTTGCCTCAAACTTAAGGTCTATTCCTCTATCGTTACTATTTAAGGAGGCCATGAAGGATGTTAACTCCTGGTGGTCACCTGCCCATAGGAGGAGGATGTCATCAATATACCTTGCCCAAAGGGTGACATGGGGTATATTATTAGACAAGATTACATCCTCCTCCCATTTAGCCATAAAGGAGACCGATAGAAACTCCTTCATACCCACCGACAGTTGCCACTACAGACCGTGGATTACTGGGGTTCCCAAGAGCCAGTTTTTGAGGCTTAGGAGGAACTGTAGTGACACCATGGACTTCAAGAATCAAGCCCAGGTCTTGACAGGGAGATTTCTAGAAAAGGGCTATCACGAAGAAATTTTGAAAGTAACCATGGAAGAGGTGCTCAACACTGACAGAGAAAGCCTTTTGGTAGATAAGGCCCCAGTACAGGGTGAGCAATTCCCGCTGGGGGTGCCTTTTGTCACTACATATTCAGTTCAACATAAAAGTATTAAGCATCTCATCAAAAAACATTGGCATCTAGCATTGAACGATAATGTTTTGAAAGAGGTTCTCCCAGATAACCCAAGAGTCATCTTTAGGGGAGCTCAACCCCTAAGGACTCAGGTAGCGATTAATACCATAAATCCCCCAACAAGGAGTATGTTTTTTTTCGACCAATTAACAGGGTATTATAGGTGTAGAAAATGCAGAGTATGCGCCTTGAATTCCTGTCAAGAGAGGCGGATTACCAAGTTTGTCTCCACGGTGACAGGACAGGAGCATACCATAAAACCATGCATCACGTGTGCGTCCACGGGGGTCGTCTATATGTTGCAGTGCCCTTGTGGCCTGCAATATGTGGGACGGACTAAACGGGCCCACAGGTTCGCATCAATGAGCATATAACCAATATTATAAGTGGGTTTAGAAACCATTCGGTTTCGAAACACTACCTCCTCAAGCACAACAAAGATCCACCCAAAACTCTGTTTGTGGGGATAGACAAATTTAAACCTAATTGGAGGGGTAGTCATCTAGTAAGGACCATTTCCAGAATGGAAATGAGCTGGATATACCGCTTAAAATGTTACACACCATATGGGTAAAACATCGAAACTGATGTCAACGCCTTTATCAATAATGCCTAATAATGTACTAGAACTCAACGTGAGGTGTGGTTATATCTACTGCTGACGCCAAAGGAAATGATAGGATGGTATTTTGGTCAGGAGATTGTTTTTTTCGGATCCTTAATACATTTTTTCCTCTGGGTCAATTAGATATAACATTTTCCACACAGTGTCGGAACTAATGTATTTGATTATATATTTTTTTCCCCCTTTGGGTTCCCCCCCCTTCCCCCCTTTTTTCCTTCTTTCTTTTTTTCCCTTTTTGTCACATCAGGCCCATGTAATTATGAGCCCCTTATAATGACCACTATATTAAAATAGTTTGCACTTATGGGAATTATATTTAACATTTTCCACACTTGGTTGGAATTCTTTTACCAACTTAGTACTATAATCTTTATAGTTTTATTAGAGGCTCATCAAAATATGAGTCCTCTAAGTATTATCTATATCACTAACACCCGATTTGGTGTATACACTTGCACTGTAGTTTCTAGAAGAAACACTGATCCATAACCACGTAGGTGTGTTTATGTATACATTTTCGATCTAAACCCTCTATGTGGGTTTAAAATTACACCAATATTAATATATAGTTCACTTTATATATTTTTTTCACTTTAGATATTAATTTTACCTAAGTCGGGGGATGCATTTATTAATGGGCTCATATTCCCCTTTTTTTTGCATTCCAATAAATACGTTTGATCGGCAGCTATCGATCAATATAAGTACCATATGGTCTATATAAGGTCAAGGCAGACAACATGTTTTGGCCGTTTTTCCCAATGTGATGACTCCGCTGCATTTTTCAAAAAATCCACTAGATGTCGCCATAATGAGGATTAGATGTATACAACGAGAATGATATATCAGGCATCTGCTATAATTTCCCGTGTCCACGCTATTAAATAAAAGTTTTTTCCGCTTCTTCTTTTTCTTTCTTATCCCCTCGGGAGTACAAGACAGAGGCTCTGCCCGCTGTACCTCCTAAGGAAAGTTTTTTAGTTTATATTGGCAATAGCTTTAGATGTGGTCAAGTATTGGCATTTTGCCCTTGACTAAGATGGCGTCTGCAGTCCCGACTCTACACCTCACGGCGAGGTCCTGGCCTATTTAAGTGATGATTCACCGCAACGCCCTATCCCATTGACAACGTCCTATGACGAAACGCATCTGGGAAGACGTGCGGTGACGTCATCACGCTTTGAAGGAGGGTTTTTTCCAATCTGTTTGCCGGCCGGCAACATTATGTTTTACATGCCTGTTTAAACTCATCGCAAATGTGAGTATTCTGGTTTTTATGATTTTTACTTAAAGTCCCTGCGGTATTACGCTATGTCTGCCTTTATTATCATTCTACATGTATGATCTAACTGGTGGAGTTGCGGAGTGGAGCCCAGGTGTAGGCACTGCCCTAGGATTTGGGATTCGTTCGGTCTCCCTCAAAGGCCACGGCTGGGTCATAGCCGACTGCTGGTAACAGTTATTCCTCTGGTAAGCTGCTTAAACTTCTGGTGGTGGGCCACATTGAAGAGCCAAGTTCTAGCACAGTGGTGATTATTACACGTCCATCCTGAACTAAGACCAGCAGAGACTTTTTGGAGCCAATATTTATTACTATATTTTTTTCTGGCTGAAGGATTGTGTTATTTCTACATGATTGATATATGGACTCTTTGACTACACCGAGTCCGGGTGTCAAGGCGCAGCTCTAAACCTCTGTTTTTCCTGCTGAACATTCAGTGCTGCTGGAGGCTTTGTCACTGATCACAGGGTGCGCCTCTCCACCGGCTCTGTTGATCGACTGACCTTCATCAAAATGAATCATGCTTGGATCAACACCAGCTACCAAGCACTGATGCTGATATTAATGAATAATATCTTTTTGTTGAAAAGTCGGATCCCTTTTAGACTGCTGATGCTGAGTGACTGTCCTCTTATGCTGCTGATGGAATATCCTTCTCCTCCTCACTTTTCTTGCTGATAGCTAGTAAGAAATGTTGTGTTTCTGGGCTCCGCCACCAGTGCTTAAGGCACAATTTTTCAGCCCCTGTTTAACAGGGGCGCCTAATAATTTTTGATGCAATACTTTGCACGTGGCTCCTTGTTGCGCTCCAATTGGAGTTATTGTGAGGGGTTGCAGTGTTGTGTTGTGCCCAAGGCCCAATTTTTCTGCCCCTGTTAACAGGGGCACCTAATAACAATTTTTGATGCAATACTTTGCACCTGGCTCCTTGTTGCGCTCCTATTGGAGTTATTGGAAGGGGTTGCAGTGTTGTGTTGTGCCCAAGGCCCAATTTCTCAGCCCCTGTTTAACAGGGACGCCTAATAACAATTTTTGATGCAATACTTTGCACGTGGCTCCTTGTTGCGCTCCAATTGGAGTTATTGGAAGGGGTTGCAGTGTTGTGTTGTGCCCAAGGCACAATTTTTCAGCCCCTGTTTAACAGGGGCGCCTAATAACAATTTTTGATGCAATACTTTGCACGTGGCTCCTTGCTGCACTCCAATTGGAGTTATTGGGAGGGGTTGCAGTGTTGTGTTGTGCCCAAGGCACAATTTTTCAGCCCCTGTTTAACAGGGGCACCTAATAACAATTTTTTATGCAATAATTTGCATGTGGCTCCTTGTTGCGCTCCAATTGGAGTTATTGGGAGGGGTTGCAATTGTTGTGTTGTGCCCAAGGCACAATTTTTCAGCCCCTGTTTAACAGGGGCGCCTAATAACAATTTTTGATGCAATAATTTGCACGTGGCTCCTTGTTGCGCTCCAATTGGAGTTATTGGGAGGGGTTGCAATTGTTGTGTTGTGCCCAAGGCACAATTTTTCAGCCCCTGTTTAACAGGGGCGCCTAATAACAATATTTGATGCAATACTTTGCACGTGGCTCCTTGTTGCGCTCCAATTACAGTATGTTTGAGGGGTGCCCTTTTTTCTAAAATTTTTCTTTCACAAAATAATAATGGCCCCCCACCACCGCTAAAATATTCGACATATTGTTGCCACACAGAACGTGCGCAAGTAGCATTAATTACTTTTTTTTTTATAGTCCTCTCATGTTGTGCAGGGACATTTCTAAACACGTGCCACTACTATAGACACCCAGCAGGTGTGATATTTAAAGGAATTTTTTTTTCACTTTAAGCATCATTAAAATGGCTGCTCCGGAAAAAACGGCCGTTTTTAAAAAAAATGTTTCCATTGATACATGTTCCCTGGGGCAAGACCCGGGTTCTGAACGACGTTTTCCAACATTTAATTGAATTTTGGTCTTTAAAACGACCGTTTTTGAATTTAAACGTTCGGGTCCCATAGACTTCAATGGGGTTCGAAATGTTCGCACGAACCCGCGGTCTGTTCGAACGTTCTGGTGCGAACCGAACCCGGGGGTGTTCGGCTCATCCCTAATGGGGATAATCAGTGCATGTTTAAGCGGGGAAAGAAAGGGAGAGATTGAAGATGTGGGTTAGAGAGTTTAGGATTGAGGGTGGTCGCATGAAGTTTATCAACTTCATCGGTGGAAACTGGGCAGAAGGAGGAGAGTATTAAGGGTAAAGTCTTGCAGACATTAAACGACAGGCAGAGAATGGTCAGGATCTAAGCAAGGTTTGGCAACAGGATCTCAAGCAGTGGAGAGATTAAAGCAGAGTCAACAAGGCAAGCTGGGTCAGGATAATGGATAGCAAGCACACTCAGAGTAAGCCGGGTCAAACACAGGAATCAGATAAGGATCACAGGAACAGGGTACAAGCTGCAGATCAGACAGCAAAGTCCTAGTGGACTTTCTGCCCTTATATATGGCATTTGGCGCCAACCCGTATGCACATATGTGTGTCTGACAGGATGGGCATTTGGGGAATCATATCTGTGTATCCGCATTAGCGTCTGACCACCAGCAATGCCAGGGTCAGTATGTCCCTGACAGTCTGCGTCCTAACTGCCATGTCTTTTTTTTTATGATGTTTGGTTGTTTGGGTTTTAGAAACCAGCTGTTTAGTTAAAAGATTTTTCCTTATTTCCTTATTTTGTCCTCAATTTAAAGTACTTGCATACCTCAGGTGAGTTCTCTGGACCATATACATATTACAATCTATGTTGATTCACTTGAGTGTGACATCCTATGTACAATTGATGCATGAATTGTCTCCACTGACTCCTCTTGTCATTGTAATGCACAAAATATCCTAAATACAGATTATAAAAAAGATCTACAAAAATGTAATCCTCTAACAGGCCATTTAATGAAAATATGCATAATTGAGATTAAGCTAGTGACTTTATTTCATCAGGGGTGTAATGTGTTCTTATTACACAAGTTTTCCTGAAGAGAGGGCCCATCCATCCAGAGTAATTTACAAGAGACTAATAGTATAGATACACCAAAAAATTATTTTGTTCTGCTTGAGCATAGGCTGGTAATGGAAGCTAGGCAATGGAAATCATATTTGAGGCAGAACTTGCTGAAACATAAGCAGGCAGTTGGGGCTTAAGCAATACTTCTCTCGTCCTTAATGTAGCAATAGTCATCAGAACCTAAAAAGGTTCCTACATTTAAGGCTGCAGGGCTTGGCAATGTACTGTTTGACTACTTCTTAGTCTTTCATACTGAGGCAGTGTTAAGTGTTCTTTGGCTCAGGACCTCAGGCAAACGCTAGGTAACACAGATCAGTTAGTGCATGAAGCAAAAATATTACCAGTTTGGATTTGATTTATGAGAAAAACTAAAAAAAGTTAAAATATTTAAAGGTTTTTGACTTGTGTACTTGATAGACATAAATGGCACATCTTGGTGCCTTTTGTCCATTTAATTGATCTTGATCTTTTCAAAGTAGCAACATACCTACTTAAAAGAGAAGTATGAGATTTTTTCCCCATTTATACTTACCTACTGTAGTGGATGCAGCATTGGTCTGATGCTGCATCTGTCCCCTGGTGCCTCTACACTGAAAACCAAGCTCGGTTTTCAGAGCTCCATGAGCAGAGAGCTGTAGACTTTCATTCACAACTCTCTGCTCATCTCCCTCCATGCTCATTGGAGCACTGAGCTGTGGAGGGGTGGAGCTTGTATCTCAGCTTCTCAGCGATTCACTGATAGGCTGAGACACGTGTCAGTCCAGGCACCTGGCAGATCCAAAATCTATTGATATCCATGACATCAGCAGATAGTGGACTTTAGTCTGCTCTCTGCTGAAAACGGGTCATAGGAGTGCAAAATGAATTGCACTCCTGTGAACCATTTCAGAAGTCCAGCCAAACAAGCTTTAGCTGGACTTCTCCTTTAATTTCAATTTAGATAGAGGGAAAACATGTTGGGACAACTTGCTGATACATCCCTACTCTTTCACAGGGGTTCAGAAGATACTTTCTAAAGTGTATTTTTGTAGCCAAATCGGAATATTACCTACTTTGGCCCAGATTCACGTACATCTGCGCATTATTGGACCGGCGTAGCGCACCGCCTTTACGTTAGACTTGCGCAATGTAGCCGCGTAATCACCCTATTCTCGTAGCTTTTGCGCAGGAAATTGCGCAAGCGTAACGTTTTTTCCGAGGCGTAAGGAGGAGTAATACAAATTGGGAAGGACGTGGGCGTGTTACATTGAAATGAGCCGTGACCCCATGCAAATGAAGGGCCGGCCGGCTCGCGCATGCGCGCTTGAAGGAGACCATGTCAGCTCCGCTGTGCGCATGCTCACAACTCGGGAGCGGCGCAATCAGTGAAATTGGAAATGGACTAGGGCAACGCTGTGAACTACGCAGACAGCATAAATAGACACACACAAACGCACTTGCATTGCAAAAGTACATCCCTTTGTCCCTTCCCATTTAACCAAGTGCTTTTGTTCCTGTTGTTCATTGCAGTGTGCCTTGTAGTTGTCAGATTAGTGTTCTGTGTGATCAAGTGCTTGTTGGTATATTTGTGAAAGTGTTTTTTGATAAGTGTTTGAGACACTGTTTGTTTGATTGATATATTTGTTCGTTTTTTTTTTTTTGCAGTTTTTTTTGGTTTATATTGTTTTGTGACAGTTTCTTGCTGAGTAGTTTTCTGTGTGTGTTCTTGCTTGATTGTTAGTGCTTGTTTGTGTGATTGAATTTTGTTGACTGGGACTGATTGTTTTTGGAAGTATGACTGAGAGAAAAAGAAAGCTCAATTTTACTGTGGGGGAAAAAAGAATTCTTGCCCGGGCCATTAGCGAGTATGGGCGTTTTCTCCACGGCCCGCAGAGTGCCAACACCACCCCGGCCAGGAGGAGGGAGATTTTGGATCTGATCACTGAGCAGGTCAATTCATCGGGGGAGGGGGAGACACGGACCAGGTCTGGGATTGACAAAAAAATCAACGACCTCCGGCGTCTGGTCAAAAAGAAACTGGCCGCAATGCATGCCCATGCCAGGGGCACAGGAGGGGGCCCACCATGCCATATTAGTCTGACAGCGACGGAGCGTGCGGTGGCCCTGAACTTTCACCGGCATGAAGTGGAGGGCCTGCCAGGCTTTGACACAAGTCCGGTCCCCGTGGTGCCAGGTAAGGTTTTTTTTACAATCAGGTGTGTAGCATGTGTGGGGGAGGGGGTGAAAGGGAATATGTGGCAAGTGTGTGGATCCTCCAACCTGTGAATGTTTTGTGTCATCCACAGATGTGCAGGAGGGTGCAGGGCCATCTGGGCTGACCGCACCAACCCCAGGACAGCAGCCTAATGAGGCCCCCCCAACAAGGCCGGAGTCCGCGGAGGAGGTTCAACAGGAGGAGGGGAATCATGAGGAGGAGGATAATCATGAGGAGGGGAATCATGAGGAGGAGGGGAATCATGAGGAGGAGGGGAATCATGAGGAGGAGGAGTCAGGCACTGGACGATTGGGTTTTGCGGACTCTTCCCCTCTGGCTGGCAGAAGCCTGCCCTCCCTAAGGGGCAGCCCCCCCCCTCCTCCCCCAACATGGCTCCCCTCACAAGGGCCTCCCCTTCTCCCCGGCCACAACCATCAGCTGGAGGCAGGATTTCATCCCAGAGCACCAGGGGGGCGCCCAATCTCCTGCCCGCCAGTCTGAGAAGGGACCAGGCCCTCCAGACCCGCCATATGGGACAGCTCAGCCAGACTTTGGGGCGGATGGAGGAGAGCCTGTCCTCCATCAAGGATACGCTGGGTAACCTGGACTCCCACTCCCGGGCTTTCACAACCTGCCTAAACGAACTGCAGACGACATCAGCAGGCGTTGGGCAGGATGTGAGGGCCCTTACCCAGGCTATCCAGGCCAACACGGCAACCCTTGGTGCTGCCCTGGACAGAATTGCCGTGGCCTTGGAGGGCAGGCCGCCAGGTGGGCAGAGATCGGGGGCTGCTCCTCCTTCCCCGGGTTTGCCCCTCCCCCATGAGTCTCCCCTGAGGGGCCGGGGCCGTGGCCGGGGGTGCCCCAGGCGTGGCTCACACAGAGGGCAATAATTTATTGTTCCCCCCTTTTTTTTTTTGGGCTGACATTTTTTGCATTTTTTTTTTTTTTTGGCTGACATTTTTTGCTTTTTTGTTTTTGTTTTTTGATGACATTTTTTTTTTATTTTGGGTTGTGCATGCTGTTTGAATGTGGGGGTGACATTCCTGCTGGAAAAGGGGTGTCATCCTCAATTTGGTGGAGAAGGGTTCCCCAGGACAAGGGAGAAGTGATCCTCAGGACCGTGTGATTGGTGTATGAATGTTCAGTGACATAATTGGAGCCTTGACGTGGCGTTACTGCTCACCAGTCCTGCATGGTGGACTGGTGCCAATCCAATTTGATGTGGATGTGGGGTGTGTGTGCTAGGGACCACAGTGGTGTGCATGCATGCATTCTCATTGTGCCATGATTAATGTGTGTGTTTAACGTGCAAAGATGCCCAATATGAGCTGCCTCCTGGCTGCTCTTCCCTCAGAAGACGGGGTATCCTCGGTTAGGGGTTGATTGTCTGGTTGGGGGGTCAGGTCATCACGTAGCTCAACCTGCAGGCCCTTCCTCACTGCGAAATTGTGCAGCATGCAACATGCAGCGATGATATGGCACACGAAGTTTGGGGAATACAACAGTGTACCCCCAGACTTATCCAGGCATCGGAAACGTGACTTCAGGAGGCCAAAGGTGCGCTCCACCACTGCACGGGTTTTGATGTGTGCTTGATTGTATCTTTCCTCTCCTGGGGTTTGGGGGTTTCGGATTGGAGTCATGAGATGGGGTCCCAGTGGATATGCAGAGTCACCTGTAAGGGAAAAGACAGGAGCATGTTAGTCATGCATGTGCCACTTGTATCACGGGAGGGGATAGTCATGCCTGACTCCCATGTCACTCACCAACTAGCCAGGTGTTCCCATACACGTTCTGATCGAATTCCATTCGGATGTGGCATTGATTGTATATGTAGCTGTCATGGCTGGATCCGGGGTGTTTGGCACGGACGTGCCATATGAGGCCTTGGGCATCAACTATCACCTGTACGTTGATGGAGTGCCAATGCTTCCGATTGCGGTACATGTGCTCTGTCTCCAGGGGGGGCTGGAGTGGAGTGACACATGTGTGCAATCAATGGCCCCGATGGTGCGTGGGAACCTGGCAAATCTGTAGAAATCTGTCATTGCCTTCAGTCGCAGCTCCTCAGTGGTGGGTTTAATGATTTGGTTGGCCATGCGTGTGAGGATTGCAGGGACAACCTGGTGCACACATCTGCTCATGGAGGATTGTGACATCCCAGCCACCACTCCACTTGTACGCTGAAAAGAGCCACTGGCAAGGACATGGAGTGTTGCCAGTACCTTGACCAGTGGCTGCACTGCATGTGAGCGGTGTGTTGGGCTGGTGAGGTCCTCCTGCAGGGTTGTGGTTAATTCCAGGATGGCATGAGGGGTGAATCTGAAGATGCGAAACACCTCAGAATCACTCATGCCAAACAGGTCTATGCGGGTGCGGTATATCCTCTCCCGTGCCATCCTCCGTGCCCTCCTGCTTCTTTGCTCATCTAAAGTCAGTAGTGCAGCTATGAGCGACGATGCCCCTGGCATGTTGGCAGTCAAATTGTAGTGCAACACGTGTGTGTGGTCTGCTCCTCACTAACGGTGTTGCTTTCTGTGAGATGTAGACGTTTTTTCAAATTTTAGACCACCTTTTATGTGCTCTAATTTTAGACAGAAGATTTTGCTGTTGCGCACACCGCGTAGCATGTGCAGCAACAACGTTTTTTTGTGGATCCCCGCAACTCCCTCATTAGCATATTTGACTAGCAAATCAATGGTGTGTCTATCGCACTTTTGCGCGGAAGGATGCGCCAGTCTAACGAAATTACGCGGGACAAAAAAAAGTACATTTTTTGCGTATCTCGTTCTGGGGATGCCGCGCAACGAAACGCACGCGCACATTTAGACTTACGCACGCGCATCTCCTGTTGCGCAGGCGTAATCGCTCTGTGAATCTGGGCCTTTGTATTTATTACTTGTTCCCACTCACAAATTAATTTACAGCTAATCTTTTTTAGAT
>JAJQKJ010000688.1:0-49106 GCA_029574335.1 Rana kukunoris
GATGACTAATCCTGAAGGGAATCATGGACTGGGGGCCTCACTTCTTAAGCTGTTGCTTGTTTTACAGCGAAAAATCGCTCCCTTAGCTGCGGATGTCCCTGTGGACTCCGCCATTGTTAAATTGTCATGTAACGTTAGCCATGTGGCTCAAGTTTGGTTTCCCTGGTCTGGCCGGGTTCAGTGGGCAGCCTTTGCTCAGCGTCTGGCATGCTCCCTGCCCAGTCAGCCCAGAGTCTCAGTTAATTTCTGTTTCTACATGTTATGTTTTTTTTGGGTTGTGATGTGTCCTAGTGGTGTACTGAAGGTGATGATACATAGATGTGCATATACTGTCGTGGGTGTTGGGTGGGAGTGTGGATGGCTCAGCATGCCCCTGCTGTCCAGGTCTTATGGCTTTCTATTTTGTATCCTGGATTTGGTAGATTGGGTTCCGTGGGCGGTGTTGCGGACCCTCCTGCTTTTTGGGGGGGCTCTCGGTGCCTGCTCACGGGCCTGGACGCCCGGAGACACTGATACCTGTATTCTCTAAGATGCCTGACGTGAAGTTCTTAACGTGGAATGTGAGGGGCCTCAGGGCGAGACCAAAACGCAATGCTGTTCTTTCTCTCCTTAAGGCTCAACGGGCGGATGTCATGGTCCTGGTGGAGACTCATTTAACGGGCCAGCTCATGTCGACACCTAAAAAACCCTGGGTGGGGTGGGTATACCAGGCCCCACACACTGCCAACTCACGGGGGGTGGCAGTATTGGTTGCTAAAACAGCGCAATTTGTGCTGCTGTCGCTCCAATCTGATCCCTCGGGCGGTTTTTTGTTCTTGCATGCTAAAATATATGGCTTGGAGGTCCTGCTGCTTGCTATATATATACCCCCCCTTTTCAATTTACGGTCCTTACCGAAGGCCTAGCTTATATGGCCCAATGCCCTAGCGTGCCTGCCATCTGGTTGGGGGATTTTAATAATGTCGCCCACAAGCACCTGGATAGGTTGACGCTGACGCCCCCTGACGCTCAAGTACAGGCCCAGACCCGTTTTGGTAAGCTCCTCAATGACCTAGACCTTGTAGACACATGGAGGCATCGCTTCCCGTCGGATAGGACCTTTTCATGTTTTTCTCCGTCGCACAACTCTATGTCCCGTATTGACTATATATTGACCTCTCGGACCCTCCTACCCATGTTGGAGGCCGTGGGGTTTAACCCTCGGGTTCTCTCGGACCATGCTTCCTATTGGATTGTGCTCCGAGTGGACTCTCCCCCTTCGACTTATACCTGGAAGCTCAATCCCTTTTGGCTGACTGTCGTCCCTGAGTTGGAGGAGGCTGGCGCTGATTGGGATTTGTTCTTCCAGACCAACCGGGGTACCGCGCCCTTTGAAATTGTCTGGGACTCTTTTAAATCCCACGCTCGCATGCATTTATCCCAGCACATCTCCCGTTATCGGAGGACCTCTGGACGGGTGGTTGAGTTGAACAGCGAGCAATCTCTCTCCGAGCGGAGAGGGCGTTTGTTGCCCAGCCCTCCTCGGAGACAGCAGACGTACTTAAAATGCAGACGCGGCTGGTGAATAGCCTTCTCTTTGAGAAGGCGAACAGACAAATTTTCTATAGTAAGCAGAGGACTTACGAGTGTGGAGAACGGGCGGGGAGGCTTCTGGCCTATCTGGCCCATCTGGATCACAGACCCCCCACGGTGGTCTCGCAGGGCCAGTGGCGATGTGGTTACGGATCCTGATGGGGTGGCGGATGTCTTTCGCTCCTTCTTCGCCTCGTTATACTCTTCTTCGGCCAATAACCCCAGGAACGCGATAGCTGACATGTTGGCGGCTATTGAGTTGCCCACGTTGTCACGGCCACAGGTGGAGGCTCTCGAAGCCCCTATATCCGTGGATGAAATCGCACAGGCACTTTTCATGCTAAATCCATCCAAGGCACCTGGGTCAGACGGTCTTCCCACAGAATTCTACACCACTTATAGTGAATCTATGGTCCCCAGGCTTCGGGAGCTGTTTAGCCATATATTTGAATCGAGTTCCCTGCCCCCCTCCATGAAAGAGGCCTATATAGTGCTTATCCCCAAACCTGGCAAAAATCTGGAGCCCCTGGCATCCTCCCTTAGGGGGCACCCTGGAGTTCGGGGCCTTCAATGTGGGGAATTGGAGGAGAGGATCAGTTTATACGCCGATGATATGCTCTTGTATCTGGCTGATGCTGGTCCTCCCTTGCAAACCGCCCTGGAGGTCATTAGCGCCTTTGGGCGCTACTCCGGACTGCGGATTAACTGGGATAAGTCCCAGATCCTCCCCATAGACATGAGCGTGCCGACGGCGGTCCAGGCCTCCTCCCCTCTCCTTAGGGTCAGCTCCCTAAAATATCTCGGGATCCAGGTGTCCAGGTCCCCGGAGGACTATGTGTCTCTCAATATTGAACCGCTGATACAGTTTCTTAAAACCAAAACACAGACATGGGCCAAATTGCCGTTGGGGGTAATGGGACGAATACATTTAATTAAAATGATTCTTCTTCCAAAATTCCTGTACGTGCTCTGGCATGCCCCCAGTGCCGGCCCAAGACATTGTGCTGCCTGGGACCAAGAATGAAATGCTGCCCCCCCCAAAAAAAAAAATATCACGCCAAACAAAAGGCCCCCACATTCATTATTTTATGTACATGTATATAGGAGTATAAAGAGGACCTGTCATGGCTCTATACATGTATAAATGAGTATAACGGGGCCTGTCATGGCTCTATACATGTATAAAGAGAACCTGTCATGGCTCTATACAAAACCCATTACAAAAAAAGCTCTATAAAAAAAAAAACATTAATTGCAGTCTCACTCCCATCAAACGCAGCCACTGTGCCCATCAAACGCAGCCACTGTGCCCATCAAACGCAGCCATTGTGCCTATCAAACGCAGCCACTGTGCCCATCAAACGCAGCCACTGTGCCCATCAAACGCAGCCATTGTGCCCATCAAACGCAGCCACTGTGCCCATCAAACGCAGCCACTGTGCCATCAAATGCAGCCACTTTCCCCATCAAAGCAGCCACTGTGCCCATCAAATACAGCCACTGTGCCTATCAAACGCACCCATTAAATACTGCCACTGTGCCTATCAAATGCAGACACTTTGTGCATCAAACGCAGCCACTTTGCCCATTAAATGCAGCCACTGTGTCCATCAATCGCAGCCACTGTGCCCATCAAGTACAGCCACTGTGCCCATCAAGCACAGCCACTGTGCCAAATACAGCCACTGTGCCCATCAAGCACAGCCACTGTGCCCATCAAGCACAGCCACTTTGCCCAATGTAGCCACTGTGCCATCAAATACAACCACTGTGCCCATCAAACGCAGCCATTGTGCCATCAAATACAGCCACTGTGCTCATCAGACGCAGTCATTGTGCCATCAAATACAGCCACTGTGTTCATTCAAATGCCAGCCACTGTGTGCCCATCAAAACACAGCCATCACAGTGTGATGAGTGTTCAGCCATAACCCTTACTGTTTAAAAAAGACCACTGACACGCCCAAGCATGCTCTCATCATGCTGTGTGTAAAACATCATTTTTTTCAGACAGGCAGGCTGGCATCACTTACTTTTTAGTAGTCTTCTCCAGGCCCTAGTATCTTTGGCTGCAAATTCACCTGTCAGACATGAGGCAGATGGCATTCCTCCAGGCAGCTCCTCCCCCTTCATGGTCATCTGACCCCTTCATGTCCTTCCCCCGCCATGAATGCGGCCTGCTCAATCACTGACTGCTCCTCACCCCCGCAACCCCCAGCCCCGCCTTCAGTGTTCTGCCCGCCCGCTCCTGTCACAGCTAACAGCAGTGGCGCCGGGCTCCTCACCGCGCCGCTCACTCGCTGACTGCACCCCCCTGCGAGTGTCCTCTCAGGCAGCCCGGCGGCGCGCTCCTCACAGGCAGCGGAACGAGCAGAACGGGTGTATGCCGCCCCCTAAAGGTGCCGCCTGGTACCCATGGTACCACCCGGTCCCATCATAGGGCCGGCCCTGCATGCCCCCTGCTATCTCCCCCTCCGGCTCTTCAAATCAGTTGAGGCCCTCCTCAATTCGTTTGTGTGGGGTACCTCCCGGCATAAGTTGTCCTGGCAAGCTCTGAAAAATCCTGTTGAATTGGGGGGCGCAGCGCTGCCTGATTTTAATTTATATTACAGCTGTCCCACTTCTTCTACTTAGACAAACACGACAGGGACCGTTACCTCGCACTGGTTTGCTCCCCTTGGGGCTCGGGGATATCCCACCCTTTTCAGATACTTTTCAGGACTATGACGGGTAGCTGGGCACTGGGGAGCCGCAAGGGCCTGTTATACCACCACTGTAAAGTCTGGGAGGTGGTGGGTCGTAGGTTGAAAGTCTCGCCCACTCACTCTCACACTCCCTTATGGGACAACCCCGGCCTCGCAGAGCTGACCACTGTCCCAGATCAAACCTTGTGGCTCCATTGGGGGGTGAGATATCTGTCCGACATTTATACTGGTACTACTTTAATGTCATTCCAGCAACTCAAAGATAGGTTCAACCTCCCTAACTCCATGCACTTCCGCTACCTCCAGCTCCGCCATGCTCTTCGGACCCAATTTGGAGATGTATCTCCTGATACTGAGTGAATTGGGGTTCTCCACACTATTATGGGCCCGGACCCCGGAAACTCATATCGGTATTCTACTTTTCTCTCCTGCGTCCCTCGGCCACCACGCTGGCCTATAAACTTAAAGATCGATGGTCTGGAGATGTGGGGGAGCTGGAGGATGACGAGTGGGAGGATGCCCTGGAAACCAGCAGGATGGTCTCGACCAAGCTGGAGGACCATCTCACGCATCTCTATATCTTACATAGAACGTACTTGACCCCTGCCCGCATAGCTAAATACAAGCCCGACTACAATCCATTATGCCCCAGGTGTGGCAGCCCTTCTAGTACCTTCTATCACCTTTTGTGGACTTGCCCGGCAGTGCAGGAGTATTGGATACACATAGTGAAATTTATACATGATGAAATGGGCTCTCCTCTGACACTATGCCCTAAGCAGTGCCTGCTGGGGGTGTTTCCGGACCCAGACTCAGATAAATACCATAAGATATTCCTGCAGGAATCGCTTTTCACGGCCAGACTGCTCATAGCACAAAAGTGGCTCCAGGCTGTGCCGCCTTCCTTGCAGGAATGGATCTCAGCAGTCAACTGTGTACTCCCATACAAAAAGGACATTTATGCTCACAGGGGATGTCCGGCCAAGTATAATAAAGTTTGGGACACCTGGCTGGCCTCGGCTGCCACATGTGATGACTTACCCTCCTGAGTCTTCTCTAGGCCTGCTGCTTGTTTTTCCCTATGTCTCTTTTGCTTTCTTATTTTATTTTTCATTTTTTATTTTTTCTCTTTTTCTCAGTCTATGGACAGCTGTGCACCCAGTATATGTGCTGCTGAATCCGGGGTGTGATCCCTGGGGGGGTTGGGTTGGGTTGTCCCCCATGTGCGTAATATTGCTGATTATGTCCTTCCTCTCTCCCTTTGCTCCGCTTGTGCACCTGATTGGTTTAGCTAATTTTTGGAAGCCCGTTGGAATACACTGCCTGTATTGTGCGTTTACTCATATCCATGTACTATGTTTGATGTACCCCTGTATAATGTATCACTGCATTTCATGTATCTGTAACCTACCACTCTTTTCAATAAAACACCACGTTATTTGTAAAAAAAAATTAGAGCATGTTTTACATTTTTAATGCCCATTTTTTACATTGTGAAAAATGCTCTGGAGCCCACACACGATAGAGCCCACACACGGTTCGTGTTCATCCGATTCCCCATAGAGGAGAGCGGAGGAGAGACAGGGCGGTCCCTGCACAGTGTGCGGGGACCGCCCTGTCCGCCGACAGCTCAGCGGGGATCCCCGCTGAGCCGACGGACACACACAGAGCGGACACAAAAACGGTCTTCTCCATGTGAAAGGAGCCTAAGGGCCAGATTCACAGAGCGATTACGCCGGCGTAACAGGAGATAAGTCTAAATTTGCGCATGCGTTTCGATACTCCGCATCCCCAAAATGAGATACGCAAGAAATCTACTTTTTTTTGTCTAGCGTAATTTCGTTAGACAGGCGCATCCGTCCGCGCAAAACTGCGCTAGACACACCATTGATTTGCTATTCGAATATGCTAATGAGGGAGTTACGGGGATCCACAAAAGAACGTTGGTGCAGCGCAGGCTACGTGCTGTGCGCAACAGCTGCACGGCCTGTCTAAAATTAGACCATATAAAAGGTGGTCTAAAATTAGACAATTCGTCTACATGTCAGAGAAAGCAACACCGTTAGTGAGGAGCAGAGCAGTCACACGTGTTGCCCAACAATCTGTATGCCAACATGCCAGGGACATCCTCGCTCATAGCTATACTACTGACTTTAGACAAGCAAAGAAGAAGGAGGGCACAGAGGAGGGCACGGGAGAGGATATACCGCACCCGCATAGACCTCTTTGGCATGAGTGATTCTGAGGTGTATCGCATCTTCAGATTCACCCCTCATGCCATCCTGAAATTAACCATAACCTTGCAGGAGGACATCACCAGCCCAACACACAGCTTACATGCAGTGCAGCCACTGGTCAAGGTCATGGCAACACTCCATTTCCTTGCCAGTGGCTCTTTTCAAAGAACAAGTGGAGTGGTGGCTGGGATGTCACAATCCTCCATGAGCAGATGTGAGCACCAGGTTGTCCCTGTAATCCTCAGACGCATGGCCAACCAAATCATCAAACCCACCACAGAGGACCTGCGGCTGAAGGCAATGACAGATTTCTACAGAATTGCCAGATTCCCACGCACCGTGGGGGCCATTGATTGCACACATGTGGCACTCCAGCCCCCCCATGAGACAGAGCACATATACCGCAATCGGAAGCATTGGCATTTCATCAACGTACAGGTGATAGTCGATGCCCAAGGCCTCATATGGCACGTCCGTGCCAAACACCCCGGATCCAGCCATGACAGCTACATATACAATCAGAGCCCCATCCCAATGGAATTCGAACAGAACGTGTATGGGGACAGCTGGCTGGTTGGTGAGTGACATGGGTGGCAGGCTTGACTGTCCCCCCCCATGATTCACACATCACAAGGGGCACATGCATGACTAACATCCTCCTGTCTTTTCCCTTACAGGTGACTCTGCATATGCACTAGGACCCCATCTTTTGACTCCTATCCGGAACCCCCAAACCCCAGGAGAGGAAAGATACAATGAAGCCCACGCCCAAACACGTGCAGTGGTGGAGCGCACCTTTGGCCTCCTGAAGTCACGTTTCCGATGCCTGGATAAGTCTGGGGGGACCCTGTTGTATTCCCCAAACTTTGTGTGCCAGATCATCGGTGCATGTTGCATTCTGCACAACTTCGCAGTGAGAAAGGGCCTGCAGATTGACCTACGTGATGACCTGACCCCTGAACCAGACAATCCCCCCCCCTAACCGAGGTTACCCCGTCTTCTGAGGGAAGAGCAGCCAGGAGACAGCTCACAGTAGGCATCTTTGCACGTTAAACACACACATTAAGCATGGCACAATGAGAATGCATGCATGCACACCACTGTGGTCCCTAGCATAGACACATCACATCCTCACCTAATTGGATTAGCACAAGCCCACCATGCTGGGCTTGTGAGCAGCAACGCCACGCCACAGCTCCAATTATGTCACTGTACATTCATACACCATTCACACGTACCTGGGAATCACTTCTCCCTGGTCCTGGGGAACCCTTCTCCACCAAAACTGAGGGTGACACCCCTTTGCCGGCAGGAATATCACCCCCACATTCCAAAAACATTCACATCACAAATGTCCAGCAAAAAAAAAAATGTCCAGCAAAAAAAAAGGGGGAAAACAAATTAATGCCGTTGGCGTGAGCCACGCCTGGGGCGCCCACGGCCACGGCCCCGGCTCCTCAGAGGAGACTCATGGGGGGGGGTAATCCGGGGAAGGAGGAGCAGCCCCTGGTCTCTGCCCACTTGGCGGCCTGCCCTCCAAGGCCACAGCAATTCTGTTCAGGCCAGCACTAAGTGATGCCGTGTTGGCCTGGATAGCCTGGGTGAGGGCCCTCACATCCTGCCCAACGTCTGCTGTTGTAGTCTGCAGTGCGTTTAGGCAGTTTGTAAGAGCCCAGGAGTGGCAGTCCAGGTCCCCAAGCGTATCCTTTATGGAGGACAGGCTCTCCTCCATCCGCCCCAAGGTCTGGCTGACCTGTCCCAGATGGTGGGTCTGAAGGGCCTGGTCCCTTCTCAGATTGGCGGGCAGAAGCTCGGCCACCCCCCTGGTCTTCTGGGACGACTTCCTGCCTCCAGCTGAGGCTTGTGGCCGGGGAGAAGGGGAGGCCTTTGGGAGAGGAGCCCTGTTGGGGGAGGAGTGGGAGGGGCTAGCACTTATGGAGGGCTGGCTCCTGCCATCCAGAGAGGAAGACTCCTCCAAAAATAACAATCCACTGGCTGACATGACATTCTCCTCCTCCTCAAACTCCTCCTCCTCAACCTCCTCCTCTTTAACCTTCTCCGAGGACTCCGGCCTTGTCGGGGGGTCCTCATCAGGCTGGGATGCTGCGGTCAGCCCAGATGGCCCAGCACCCTCCTGCTCATCTGTGTATGACACAAAACATTCACAGGTTGGAGGATCCACACACTTGCCACATATTCCCTTTCACCCCCTCCCCCACACATGCTACACACCTGATAGGGAAAAAAAACCTTACCTGGCATCACGCCTTCATGACTTGAGTCATAGCCGGGCAGGCCCTCCACCTGTTGTCTATGGAAGGTCTGGGCCACCGCACGCTCCTCCGCTGTCAGCCTAACAGGGCATGGTGGGTCCCCTCCTGTGGCCCTGGCATGGGCTACCATTTTGGCCAGCTTCTTTCTGACCAGACGCCGGAGGTCATTGAGTTTCTTTTCAATCCCCGACCGTGTCCGGGTCTCCCCCCCCCCCCCCCCCGATGCATTCACCTCGTCAGTAATGTTCTGCAAGATATCACGCCTCCTGGCCGGGGTGGTGTTGGCACTCTCCGGGCCGTGGAGGAAACGCCCATATTGGGAAATGGCCCGGGCAAGAATTTGTTTCTCCCCCAAAGTAAAATTTAACTTCCTCTTTCTCTCAGTCATACTCATGCAAAAACTCTCTCCCAAACAATCAGCAAAAATCACTCACAAAAACAAGCAGGAAAAATCACTTACAAAAACAAGCAGGAAAAATCACTCACAAAAACAAGCAGGAAAAATCAAGCAAGAAAACAAACAAACAAAAAACTATCAACCAAAAACTCTCACAAGCAGTCACCAAAAATCACTTACAAATATCTTCTAACAAACACTAGATCACACAGTCCACAAATATCACAAAGACAAACCACAACGCAACTAACAACAGAACGAAAGCACCTTGCTGTATAGGGAGGGATACAAAGGGATGTACTTTTGCAAAGGAAGAGCGTTTCTGTCTGTCTATTTATGCTGTCTGCGTAGTTCACGATTTTGCCCTAGTCCACTTCCAATTTCACTGATTGCGCCGTTCCCGAGTTGTGAGCATGCGCACAGAGGTGCTGACCATGGTCTGCTTCAAGCGCGCATGCGCAAGCCGGCCAGCCCTTCATTTGCATGGGGTCACGGCTCATTTTAATGTAACACGCAAACGTCCTTCCCAATTTGTATTACTTCGCCTTGCGCCTCAGAAATAACGTTACGCAGGCGCAAATTTCTGTGCAAAACCAACGAGAATAGGGTGATTGCGCCGCTACATTGCGCCAGTCTACCGTAAAGGCGGTGCGCTATGCCGGTCCAATAATGCGCAGATGTACGTGAATCTGGCCCCAAGTTTCTAATCACATTATCAACATTTGCCACTGGATGGCACCATTATTACTGTTGGAGATTTTACATCATTGTTATTTTTGAACAATGGCGACCCTAGGGCGGGCCAGAGGGGGCCCTGACCCCCTAACATTATGCTGTGCCCCACCATGTGCCCCCCCAAAAAAAAGTTTTTTTTCATTTTTTTGTGCATTTTTTTTATTTTGCTTGGGCCGCCGCTGGAGTAACAGTCTCTCCTGAGAGGGAGAGCGTCCCCAGTCAGCTCTGCCCCTCCCTCTGCTCGCTGACACTGCATAATGCGAGCGATCACACAACCACAGCGCCCGATCTGCTCCTTCCTCTGCATCCTCATTGGCATGGAGAAGAGCGAGTTGCAGAAAGGACTCCATGAGCACTGTGAGGGGGGGGGCAAGCCTTCATCTCAGTTGCTGAAAAAACAGACTGATTTCTCCCGTCCTTAGGACAGGAGGACAGAAGAACCAGCCCGTAAATTCCGAGAGTGGTGACTGCAAGCTGAGCCGAGTGTCAGTCTATGACACTCTTTTACAGCCCAGCGAGTCCAGCCACCCCACCCACTCACTCTCCTCATATACAAGAAGGGAGGAATACAGCTTCTCCAGTCCCGCCCACACTATCCCGGTGTGCTGTATCTGAAGAGAGGGGAAGTGTGTGCGGGAAATATGAAAATCAGCAGCATTCCTGGCTGTGCGTGAATGATGCCTGAGATTCTAGCCTGGACCATGGGTAAGTGTGTGCACTGCAGACTGAACTGCATTACTAAACTGCATTAGCTCCATCCCTTCTCTCTCCCATCTGTCTCCCCCCCCCCCCCCCCCTCTCCTGTTCTTTCAAGACAGTCACAATTTACTTTCACTTTCAGTTAGGCAACTTGCATGATTCCCCCATCAGCACAGACAGTGCTGACAGGGGAATATCCCTCCTGCCCAGCAATTATATTCTCCTGACAAACAGTGATTATCACTATACAGCAACCACTAGTGATAATCATAAGAGAATCTGCTCATTAATGGTTCAAATCTCAGCCAGTTCCTGCTGAACCAGCTGAGATTTAAACTGTCTATGACTGGTCTTAGCTCTTAGGCAGCCCATACATTGATCACTTTTTTTCATTTAACTATTAGGTTAAATGAAAAAAAAAAAGAAATGATCCAGTTTCCCCATCTACACATTATAGGTGGATGGGGGAATCCTCCCAGTGTGGACCAGTGGTGGAACAACCAGAGTTGCTGTCCTGTCCCGGCTATTCACAGCGCTGGTCTCTGTCTCCATTGCAGCGGCGGCAGCACATAGGAACCCAGTGCTGGCTACTTTATGGGGCTGATGTACAGGAGGGCCAGCACAATTTGTTGTTAGAGATGGGCTGGGCATGTTCAAAATTCCACATGCCAGAGCCTGCCAGGAAGCCCACACTGCACAGCGCTAATCACAGGCAGTGAGATATTTCCCGGTCTGCATCTGCACAGATCAGGACTGTCTCAGTGGCTGTGATTCGCACTGTGAAGTTCCTTCCTGGCAGGATCGGGCATGTGGGATTTCAAACACACCCGAGCCCATCACTATTGGTTGACAGTTGAGCTCCCTGCAGGTTGCTTAGCTGCTCCTAGTTAAATCCTAGTGTTAAATATCAGTGATTTTATTGACCAAAGCCCACACTTTACAGGCATAGAGCCCACATGGCTGCGGAACATACGGTTGATTTTATATATATATATATATATATATATATATATATATATATATGTGTGTGTGGTTGTACTCTTGATGCTAATAAATACTGTGCTTATTAGATCTGACTGGGAGCATCACCTGGATCACATCACATTCAATCAGCATGTCAACAGAGAAGGTTATACAGCATTACTGCTGCTAGGTGACCAGCTGGGGGCTCGGCTCTGGATAACCAATAGTGCCAGCCTTTCCCTTGCATGCATCCATAATGTCACCAGCACTAGGTCCTAATAGACTGCCGCCGCTGCCAAGGAGACAGATGCCAGACCAGCGCTGTCAATAGCAGGGACAGGACAGCTGGGGAACCCAACAGTGGCAGAACACCAGGGCCTGGTGGCAAGACAACCTTTGCAACCCTGAGAGTTCTCCCACTGCTTTGTACCCTTATATTTTCTTGGTGTGCTGGTGACATATATCTCTTGTTTTCTGCCACCCTGGGGGGCCCCAGTATAGTAGGAAGGGAGCTCACTGCAAAACATGTGAAAGGGCCCTTTGTGGGATCGTAGTAAAGGGCCCCAGGATATATATCTATATATATATATATATATATATATATATTATATATATATATATATATATAGGCCAGATTCAGATAGCCTTTACGTGTAAAGTCTATTCTGAGCCGGCGTATCTTTTTTCTGTATTCAGAAAACAAGATACGCTGGAATTCTGCTAAGATACGAGCGGCATAAGTCTGTTACACCGTCGTATCTTAGTTGCATATTTACGCTGGCCGCTAGGTGGCGCTTCCGTCGATTTACGCGTCGAATATATAAATTACGTCGTTTGCGTAAGCGTTAGTCCGGCGTAAAGTTACCCCTGCTACATGAGGCGCAGCCAATGTTATTGTACGTCGTTTACGTCATTTGCGTAAATCATTCGAGAATGGGGCTGTACGTAATTTACGTCCACGAACGGCACACGTAAATTACATGGGGTCATGATTCATTTACATGAAACACGCCCCCACATTACTAATTTGAATTAGGCGCCCGTACGCCGGACACTTTACGCTACGCCGCTGCAACTTATGGAGCAAGTGCTTTCTGAATAAGGCACTTCCCCAACAGTTGCGGAGGCGTAGCGTAAAGAGAATACGCTACGCCCGCAGAAATTTACGCAAACTTCTCTGAATCTGGCCCTTATTTATATATATATATATATATATATATATATATATATATATATAATTGCATTTTATAGTTGGCCCTCCTACTTTTGTCCCTGTCCCCCCATGTGCCCCCCCTAAATATGAAAGCTGGAGACGCCACTGTTTTTGAAGGAGGTAGCACTTCACTTTTTTACTTTATCTGATGGATATTTATCAAGTTCTGAAGTAGGATCCCATGACTAAATTTAAGGTCAAGTTGGAAGAGATTGTATGGGACTGTTATAATACTGGGATTATTATTAAAAAATAAAAAAGTTATTTGGTCCCTGTTACCTCCAAAATACTGATTATGTATTACCTCCTAAAAATCCACAAAAATAGTGAGCGACCACCTGGGAGTCCAACTGTGAGTAGTATTAACTCCATTACCTCAAAAGTGGGGAAAAATATTGACCATTATCTTCAGCCTTTAGTGTAGGGGTCTCAAAGTACCGGCCCATGGGCCATTTGCGGCCTGCGGACCGCTTAAAAATGGCCCGCGGGGATCTACCCGTCAATCGCCGACAGGTGGCACCTGACGGGTAGATCGAGATTTGGATAGCATGCAGAGTAGTGCAGGAAGCGCGTCTCTCATGTCACGGAAATGACGGCAGTCACTCTGCTCCCTGGCGGCCCTTCCTATCTTCTCGTCCATCCCCATATGCTTGTGACATCATCTGGGATGGACGAGAAGACAAGAGGGGCCGCCGGGTAGCAGCATGACTGCAGTGACATGAACTTATTACACATGCTTCCTGCGCTACTCTGCATGCTGGCTGGTAAACTATGTGCCCTGATGTGCTATGTGCCCCATGCCCTGTTGTGCTATGTGCCCCATGCCAGGGGCAGTTTGACCAAAGGGCAATTCGGGCACGGCCTGAGGGCCCGTGGCCAGTAGGGGGCTCCATGACATCCTGCTCTGTGCCCCTGTATGTGCCCAGCATCCTGCTATGTGCCCCGGTATATGCCCAGCATCCTGCTCTGTGCCCTTGTATGTGCCCAGTATCCTGCCTTGTGCCCCTGTATGTGCCCAGCATCCTGCTCTGTGTTCCTTTATGTGCTCAGCATCCTGCTCTGTGCCCCAAAGCCCTGAACGCTGCCCCATGCCCTATAGTCTGCGGCTGTTTCCCCATACCCTGCTCTCTGCCCCATGCCCTGCTGTCTGCCCCATTCCCTGCTGTCTGCCCCATGCCCTGATGTCTTCCTCATGTTCTGATGTCTTCCCCATGCTCTGATGTCTACCCCATGCCATGCTCTGTGCCCCCTTGCCCTGCTCTGTGACCCCATGCCCTGCTGTCTACCATATTCCCTGCTCCGTGCCCCCTGCTGTCTGCCCCATGCCCTCATGTCTGCCCATGCCCTGCTTTGTGCCCCATTCCCTGCTGTCTGCCCCCATGCCTTGCTCTTTGCCCCATGCCCTGGTCTTTGCCCCCATGCCCTGCTGTCGGCTCCAAGCCCTGCTCTATGCCCCATGCCCTGATGTATGCCCCATGCTCTGACATCTACCCCATGCCATGCTCAGTGCCCCCTTGCCATGCTGTCTACCCTATGCCCTGCTCTGTGCCCTAATGCCCTGCTGCCTGCCCATGCCCTGATCTGTGCCTCCATGCCCTGTTGTCTACACTATGCCCTTGTCTGTGCCCTCATGCCCTGTTCTTTGCCCCCATGCTCTGATGTGTTCCCCATGCCCTGCTCTGTGCCCCCATACCCTGTCTGCCACATGCCCTGCTCTATGCCCCCATGCCCTACTATGTGCCCCATGCCCTGTTGTCTGCTCTATGCCCTGCTCTGTGCCCTCATGCCCTGCTGTCTGCCCCATGCCCTGCTGTGTGCCCCCATGCCCTGCTATCTGCTCCATGCCCTGCTGTCTGCCCCATGCCCTGGTCTGTGCCCCTATGCCATTCTCTGTGCCCCATACCCTGATGTCTGCCCCACACCCTGCTCTGTGCCCCATGGCCTGCTGTCTGCCCCAAGCTCTGATGTGTGCCCCCATGCCCTGCTGTCTGTCTCCATGCCCTGCTGTGTGCCCCCATGATGTGCCCCTGTGATGTGTCCCATGACCTACTGTGTGCCCTGTAATATGCCCTACTGTGTACCCTAGTGTTGTGCCCCATGATGTGTCCTACTGTGTGCCCCATGCCCTACTATGTGCCTCACTGTGTTCCTAATTCCCTCATGTGGGTCTTGTGATGTGTCCTGAGCCCTACTGTATGCTCCATGATGTACCCTGATGTGTGCCATATGATGTGCCCTGCTGTGTGCACCATGATGCATCATTCAGTGCCCCATAGTGTGCTCTTCTGTGTGCACCATACTGTGCCATATATGTGCCCTCTTGCTCTATGTAAAATCCCCATGCTGTGCCCCATAATGTAGCCTTTTGCCCCCATGTAATATGCCCTGCTATGCCTCATAATGTGCCCTGCTGTGCCCCATAATATGATATTGTATCCCTCCTAATGTGCTCTGTTGTGCCCCTTAATGTGCCCTCTTGTCCCCATGTAATATGCCCCATAATGTGCTCTGTTGTGCACCATAATGTGCCATCATGCCCCATGTTCCATGCTGTGCCCCCCTGCCTCCCCCCCCCATGTAATGTGCCCTATAATGTTCCCTGCTGCCGTCCCATGTAATGTGTTTTACTGTGCTCCCCCAACCTGTAATGTTCTCTGGTGTGCTCCATAATGTGCCCTGCCCTCCACACACACACATATTGTGCCCTCCTGACCCCCTGTGCTATGACCTGCTGACTTCTATGCTTTGCCATGGTTCCACAATGCTCTGCCCTGCTGCCCCCTGTGCACTGTTTATCTCAGGTTCAACCCAGAATTGAGGCATCCACGCAGTGCAAGCTGGGGGTGGGGCTTTGTGTGGTTTGAGTGTGGGCGGGACACAGGGGGCCCCATGATCAGGAAAATTAGGTAACTATTGAGGGCCCTTCCTACAAAAACTGACATCCAGAAATTAATTAGTGTGGTGGAGCAGTCCTGCCAGCAAGCGGTAGAGGATTTAAGAGAGGACACACGGGCATTGGGGTATAGGGTGGAAAGTGTGGAAGAGAGTCAGGAGGTAATGGTACAGACAGTGGCGGAGGTTCAAAACTCTATTAAAGACCATGAGAATGTCCTAAACTCATATAAAGATCAATTAGATGATTATGAGAATAGAGATAGAAGATAGAACATCCGTATAAAAGGGCTACCTGAAGCAATTCAGACACCCGAACTGGCCTCAGCCGTCCAAAAAGTATTTGGTCAGATTTTGGGGGCTTCTGCACCTGACCGCTTCGAGTTAGATCGGATACATCGAGTTCCCACATATACCACTTAAAATATGGGGCAACTCAGGGATGTTATATGTAGAGTACATAAATATGCAGTAAAGGAGACCATTATGAAAATGGCCCGTAGTAGTCCTGAAATTTTCCTTGATGGCACAAATTTATCTCTGTACCCATATCTAACCCGTAGGACCATGTACCAACGTTGAATGATCCGTCCTCTGTTGGAAGCCCTGCGCTCTAAGGGGGTCAACTATCGCTGGGGGTTTCCGTTTAGTTTGATGGCCTCTAGAAGTGGTAAAACAGCAACTTTACGTACTAAAGATGAATTACAGTTCTTTGTTGAAACATTGGACGTCCCATCATTTGACTTTGCAGACTGGAGAACATATAAAGCAGGGACTCCCCTACAGTGGCCGGAACAGTGGCAACAAGTTTCCCGTAGGGGTCAATACAGAGATTGCAAAGGGAGAAACAGACCCATATAAAAGATTAAGAAGTTTAATTAACGATCCATAGAATAACAAGGAAGAGGAATTTTTCTCCCCCATTCTCTTCCCCCCACCTTGGTGTGGGGGGGTACGGGACTACATTTTAAAGGAGCAGACACAGGGGGTGAAAGGGGCATTAGTCTCTGGTATACGTTATAAGTGCTATGGAAATGTGTGTATATGGAAGAAATTATTTGATGCAGTGGGGGAGGAACATGTATCTACACCACTACGTTAAGTCATGGCATGAGGGAGGTTATAGGGCAGGGATCCTCAAACTACGGCCCTCCAGCTGTTGTGGAACTACACATCCCATGAGGCATTGCAAAACTCTGACATTCACAGACATGACTAAGCATGATGGGAATTGTAGTTCCTGAACAGCTGGAGGGCCGTAGTTTGAGGACCCCTGTTATAGGGGATATTTTAAGTGTAGAAAGGGAAGCTGAATGCCGCAGCTAGAAGACTTAAATACTGGGAGATAGGGATCAGCTTCGCGCTCGATGCGAACACATGTTCGCATCGAACATTGCCCGTTCGATCGTTCGTCGAAAACGAACAAAACGGGTCGTTCGCGCCAAATTTGAATGACGCGCAACGGCCCATAATGCACTGCGGCGTTGCGCGCTGATGATTGGCCAAGAATGCACCATGACCCCGCATGCTTGGCCAATCACAGCGCCCCCAAAAAACAAAGAGACCTAATTGGCCAAAGCCTGGGTGCTTTGGCCAATTAGGGCTCAGGGCTTTAGCACACGCCTTACACTATAAAAGGCCGCCTCCCGGGCGGCCTCTTGTAGTGTTTTCCGGCTTGCTTTCAGAGAGAGAAGTCAGACAGACAGTGATTAGAGAGAGATAGATAGATAGATAGATAGAGACACAGGGGGTCATTTACCAAGCCTGTGCGCCATGACTCATGGTGCACAAGCAGGAGTAAAAGTGTTTTTTGACATTTACAAAAGAGATACACTGCCAGTGCAGTGTATTTCCCCATTTACTAAAATGCCTAATGCGCCCAGGAGAGGACGCATGGTACGCCAGTATAGACCTGGCGTACGGCACTTAGTAATGTAAATATGGGGGATTCGGGCGGGAGTTTATTAGAGGAGGGAGGGGGTGATGCAGGGGAAGTGTAGTGACATGTGTTTGAATGTGTGTGGCGGGCCGAATCGAAAGTGAAAGTGACTTTTGAGAACGGATCCCCGTGCGCTTGCAAAGTGCGCCTGAACCTCGCGAGGTTCATTTGCATACTGGGCATGCGCAGAGGGAAACTTCTGGGCTTCCTGTGCCCCTCGTCAGTACACCAAGAAATTCTTAGTAAATTCCTTGCGGCGTAGCTGAAATTCCTGTGCGTGACGCAGCGCACAGGAATCTCTGAACGTTTTTCAGCCTGCGCTGACCATGAAGGGGAACTCCGCGCCAAATTTCAAACTGGAAAGCCGCGCGGGTCCCCCTCCAGGGGTACAGTAGGCTCTTCGGCTTGGTCTGGAACGTGAGGGGTTAAACCCATGCCAAAAACGACGTGGGCCCCCCCCCCAGATCCAGACCAAGCCCTCATCCCAGGCACGTAGTGGGGGAGTGTGTGCTTTGAGGGAGGGGGGCACTGCCCCCCACCCCAAAGCACTCTTGTCCCCATGTCGATAGGGACAAGAGCCTCTTCCCGACAACCCTGGCCATTGGTTGTCGGGGTATGCGGGCGGGAGCCAATCGGAATCTGGGAGCCCCCTTTAATAAGGCGGCCCCCAGATTCCGGCCCCCCACCCATTCACCTGGTGGAAAAGTGTAAAAATAAGACACCACACAGAATAAAATAATTTATTAGTCAGCTCCGGGGGTCTTCCGCCAACCCACCCCGGTCTTCGCCGCCGCCCCCTTCACCACGAAGCTTCCTGCTTATGGGGAGGGCCGCGGGCTTCGTCGTTTTCTGCCGGGGAGGGGTGACAACCCACCCCGGTCTTCGCCGCCGCCTTCCGCCGCGGCCCCCATCACCACGAAGCTTTCTCCTTATGGGCTTCGTTGTTTTCTGCCAGGGGGGCTCTCGATGGCCTCTTCTGCCTGGCTCCTCCGCTGGGGCCAGGGCCTCTCTCTGCTGTCTTCCGCCGCAGGGCGACACCCACAGGCTTCTCCGGTGCCCTCCGCTTCTGCCTGGCTCCTCCACTGGGGCCAGGGCTTCTTCTTCCATTCGATGTTGACACAACGAGGTCTGGTGCTGAAATGCTGACAGAGCGGTGGGCACCGACTTATATTGGCATAGGGCGTGGGCGTGGGCGTGGTGATGCCACCATGTGACCTTTACCCATTTGACATCACATTCCCATTATGCCCAGTGATGTCACATGGGTTGAGGTCACATGGTGGCATCACCACGCCCACGCCCTATGCCACTATAAGTCGTTGCGCACCGCTCTGTCTGCATTTCAGCGCCGGACCTCGTCGTGTCAACATCGAATGGAAGAATACAGCGGAGAGAAGCCCTGGCCCCAGCAGAGGAGCCAGGCAGAAGCCGACGAAGCCCGCGGCTGTAGGTGCACCCCCCCGGCGGAAGACAGCCAGAAGCCCAGGGGGGCGACACCCCCAGTCTTTTCCGCCGGACCCCCCGGATGTAAAAGAGCTCTATGGGGTGGGGGCGACGGCGGAAAAGACCGGGGGTGTCGCCCCCCCCGGCGGAAGACAGCCAGCAGCCGAGGGGGGGGCTGGAGCACCCCCGGCAGAAGACAGCCAGAAGCCCAGGGGGCGACACCCCTGGTCTTTTCTGCCGGGCCCCCCGGATGTAAAAGAGCTTTATGGGGTGGGGGCGACGGCTGAAATGACCGGGGGTGTCGCCCCCGGTGGAAGACAGCTGGAAGCCCGGAGGGCAAGCGCACCCCCTGCAGAAAACAGCGAATCCCGGGGCCCAATGGGGTGGTGGTGGGGGGCCCCGGCAGAAGACCCCCAGCTGACTAATAAATTATTTTATTCTGTGTGGAGTCTTATTTTCCACCAGGTGAATGGGTAGGGTACGATGTACCCCATACTCATTCACATAGGGTGGGGGCCGGTATCTGGGGGCCCCCTTATTAAAGGGGGCTCTCAGATTCTGATAAGCCCCCCGCCAGCATACCCCGACAACCAACGGCCAGGGTTGTCGGGAAGAGGCTCTTGTCCCTATCGACATGGGGACAAGATGACAAGACTCCCCCATGTCGAGGGCATGCGGTCTGGTACGGCTCAGGAGGGGGGGGCGCTCGATGTACCCCATACTCATTCACATAGGGTGGGGGGCCAGAATCTGGGGGCCCCCTTATTAGAGGGGGCTCTCAGATTCTGATAAGCCCCCTGCCCGCATACCCCGACAACCAACGGCCAGGGTTGTCGGGAAGAGGCTCTTGTCCCTATCGACATGGGGACAAGAGTGCTTTGGGGTGGGGGGGCAGTGCCCCCCTCCCTCAAAGCACACACTCCCCCATGTCGAGGGCATGCAGTCTGGTACGGCTCAGGAGGGGGTGGGGGGCGCTCGCTCGTCCCCACCCCCATTCCTGTCCAGCCAGACTGCGTGCCTGGGATAAGGGTTTGGTCTGGGGGGGAACCCCACGCCATTTTTTTGGCGTAGGCTTAACCCCTTACGTTCCAGACCAAATCTAAGAGCCTGTTGTGCACCTGGAGGGGGACCCCACTCCGTTTTTTTTTTATTTGGTGTGGAGTTCCCCTTTATCCCGGTCCTGTCAGGGGGGGGGATGCCTGCTCGTCTGTTCATACAATGTATTAACAGCGATCTGTCATTTCCCCTAGTCAGTCCCACCCCCTTTACAGTTAGAACACACCCAGGTAACATAATCAACCCCTTCCTCGCCCCTAGTGTTAACCCCTTCCCTGCCAGTGAAATTTTTAAAGTAAGCAATGCATTTGTATACCATTGGTCGCTAGAAAAATGCCAAAGGTCCCAAAAATGTGTCCGCCATAATGTCGCAGTAGCCATAAAAATCACTGATCGCCGCCATTACTAGTAAAAAAAATATATATTCCTAAAAAACCCATAAAACAAACCCCTATTTATAACTTTTGCCCAAACCAAACGCTTATTGCGATTTTTTGGAACCAAAAATATGTTGAAGAATACGTATCGGCCTAAACTGAGGGCAAAAAAGTTTATTTATATATATTTTTGGGGAGATTTATTATAGCAAACAGTAAAAAAGTTGTCTTTTTATTTACAAAATTGTCGCTATATTTTTGTTTATAGCAAAAATAAGAAAAAACGCAAAGGTGATCAAATACCACCAAAAAAAATAAAAAATTTTGTGGGGAAAAAAAAGGATGCCAATTTTGTTTGGGAGCCACGTCGCACAACCGCGCAATTGTCAGTTAAAATGACGCAGTGCTGAAACGCAAAAACTGGCCCGGTCAGTGACCAGTAATATGAATATGTGAAGCTCTTGCGCCACCAAATAAATAAAGTGAAAAAAAGGGGGGGTGTAAGTGCTGCTCAATCTAAATTGTGATAAGCGATAAAACAACAGTGATAGAGTAGTATGATGATGAGCGCATATACATAAACACTGAGGCTGTCAAATTCAGTCTATCAAAAACAAAGTGCAATCCGTGCTAAAAGTGCAAGTGCATAGGTATCAAATGATAAACGGTCCCATCCGTGGTACAAATGCATAAATATCAAATGATAAAAAGTTCCATCCGTGGTGTTGCAGCTAATTCTGTGAAATATGTGACTTTCCTTAGATAAATGAGCTCACATTGCGCTTACCTTAATAAGGCAATGAATAAGCCTTAGGTTTGTGTGGCACTCTCGTGGGTCTCCAGTAGGTGTCCCCCTATCCTCTCTATGAGATGGTATAGTAATCCTGGTTGGGGTCCAATGCTCCAGGGTATGGGAAAGGGAGGTTTCCAGTGGTGCTTAAATGAAGAAGAGTAGTGCCATAGTGAAGTATATAGGTGCGATTTTAATAATAAAAATAGAAACTTACATCAAAGTTTTAAAACAGTCGAACGAACGATTGGATTACACGATTACACGTTTACTTCCGGTTCCGGGTCTTACATGTTACGCTGCGTCTCGGGTATCTCTGATGAAGCTGCGAGACGCAGCGTAACATGTAAGACCCAGAACCGGAAGTAAACGTATAATCGTGTAATCCGATCGTTCGTTCGACTGTTTTAAAACTTTGATGTAAGTTTCTATTTTTATTATTAAAATCGCACCTATATACTTCACTATGGCACTACTCTTCTTCATTTGAGCACCACTGGAAACCTCCCTTTCCCATACCCTGGAGCATTGGACCCCAACCAGGATTACTATACCATCTCATAGAGAGGATAGAGGGACACCTACTGGAGACCCACGAAAGTGCCACACAAAACTAAGGCTTATTCATTGCCTTATTAGGGTAAGCGCAATGTGAGCTCATTTATCTAAGGAAAGTCACATATTTTACAGAATTAGCTGCAACACCACGGATGAAACTTTTTATCATTTGATATTTATGCATTTGTACCACAGATGGGACTGTTTATCATTTGATACCTATGCACTTGCACTTTTAGCACGGATTGCACTTTGTTTTTGATAGACTGTATTTGACAGCCTCAGTGTTTATGTATATGCGCTCATCATCATACTACTCGACCAGTAATATGGTCTGGGGCTCAAGTGGTAAAAATTAACAAAACACTAAAGTTAGCCCAATTTTTGGCCATAATGTGAAAGATGATGTTACACCGAGTAAATAGATACCTAACATGTCACGCTTTAATATTGCACACACTCATGGAATGGCGCCAAACTTCAGTACTTGAAAATACCCATAGGCAACACTTTTTTTTTTCAGGTTACCAGTTTAGAGTTACAGAGGAGGTCTAGTGCTAAAAGTATTGCTCTCGCTCTAACACGCGCTATGATATCTCACATGTGGGGTTTGAACGGTGTTTACATATGTGGGCGGGACTTACACATTTAAGGCCCACATATGTAAACACCGTTCAAACCACACATGTGAGGTATCATAGCGTGCGTAAGAGCGAGAGCAATACTTTTAGCACTAGACCTCCTCTGTAACTCTAAACTGGTAACCTGAACAAAAAAAATTGTGCGTGTTTGCTTCTGCCTGCGAGCTACTAGGGACAGGGGCGTTTTAATTATTATTATTTATGTTTGTTACGTAAAAATTCAATAAGACCTCCCCTTCAGGTTGGAAAGCATCAGTTCAGGAAAAAAAAAACAGCTCTCATGCTTTCCTCCGCCATTGTAGCTTTGATTATGTTAATGCATCTCGAGTGAACTGGGCATGCTCGGACACTTAGAAAATTTAAGCTGGGTTTTTGTGCCTCAAAATGACATGCATGTTTCTGAGCATGCGCAGAAAGCTTGTTTTTTGGCTTAGTAATTTAAGGACATCCTTAACAGGTGTAAGCAGTTACAAGTGCACACAAACTAGAGACTGACATTTCTTCATGTGTTTCCAATTGGTTCATTAGCACACATGTTATAAAAAGCGTAGATAGAGCACATGTCAGCTGCCCTGAGAGGCCTTGCTGGCTGGCTGGCTGGCTGGCTGGCAGGCAGGCAGGCAGGCAGGCAGGCAGGCAGGCAAGCAAGCAAGCAAGCAAGAATGGCGGGGCGAAACAGAGATGTTTTTGAGCAAGTTTGTTTTTTGGGGGGGGCAATTGTTTTTTTTAATGATGTTCACTTTGATGTTTTGGTCTGCTGCATAATTTAGAAAATGTTTCTCAAGACGTTAATGACTAATGTTTTAATCCTGTGGGTCTATTCTGTTATTTCAAAAGCATAAACCATATTTCACTTACTGTCTGAAATAAACCTAGGTCTATTTTTTTTTTTTTGTTTGTGTGTTTATTTTTAATTTTTTGTTTTGCTTTCCTTGTTTTGTGGACCAATAAAATTATTTTCAAATTTTGAAGTTTGTTTTGTGATATTTTTTTCATGCTACGGATTTTAACAGGTGCAGCTGAAATAGTTTGGGCCTAAACCATCAAGTGTGATTTGTCTCTAAGCGTCTTTGCTGGTGTGTATGCATGAAATGTTTGCTGCCATGTTTAGTCACCAGAAAAGGAAAGACAAAGCGGTAAGTATTGTTTCCTAGAATTGATGTCCAGACTGTCTTTTTAAAGCACATGTGCAAGATGAAGGAAAACCTGCAAACATGGCCTGTTGGGGTGGGGGGTGTATTGGTGGACAGGCTTGAAGTGCTGATTTACAGCACTGTGCTTGAATCTAGCACAAGACAATCCAATTTAATTGTGGGTGTTTGAGGGAAGCCAAGTGAGTGTTAGAACCCCTGCTTGTGTTTGTAGGTTGGGCTCTGTGTCCCTTTTCTTAAAATTGGCTTCACTTCCTGTCACACAGCTGAACAGGAAGTGAGGTTAAAACTAGGGCTGTTACTGATCAAAATTTTTGTGTTCGATTAATCGTTTGTTTTTTTAATCGATTAATCGACTAATTTCAATTAATTATAAACGCACATACAGATCCAACTACTTTTAGCTGATCTCCTTGCAGGCTGATTCCCAGTGCAGCTACCAACAACTGGAAAAATGGATAGCAGGATACAAAAAAACACACAAAGGCAGCACTCAATGGAAATAGCATTAAAACGTTTAGGCCGCATACACACGATCAGTCCAAACTGATGAAAAAACGGACTGAAGTTCATTTTCATTGGTTCACAGACTGATGGTCTGATGTGCATACACACCATCAGTTCAAAAACCGATCGTGTCAGAACGCGGTGACGTAAAACACAACAATGTGCTGAAAAAAACGAAGTTCAATGCTTCCAAGCATGCATCGACTTGATTCTGAGCATGCGCAGGTTTTTGAACCGATGCTTTTGCGTACTAACGATCGGTTTGGACCGATGGTCAGGCGTCCATCAGTCCGATTTTAAAGCAAGTTTTAAAACTTTGGACTGAAGGACAACAGACACGGTCGGTTTGGACAGATGAAACTGGACTACAGTCCGTTTTCATCAGTTTGGACTAATAGTGTGTACGCGGCCTTATAGTCTTCAAGTAGGTAACCAAATAAATATTGCACTGGAGATAAAATCGATGTAGCTACATAAACTGTAAAAATGGTGCGAGTAATACCAAACGGGAGCAAAAGCAGTCATAAAAACATGTAGCCAAGTATGATATTGGTATAAAAATGTGTACAACGATACCACTGCTGAATCCAGATGAGGAGAGGTTAACATCAGTCAGTCGGCATGTAGATGTCCCGTGAAGGGAACTATCACAACTCCCAGTGGATGGTTGTAGAATCCCAGGTTGATGGAGGGAAATGATAGAGGGAAGTGTAACAGCCCTTGCGTGTGGCAGATAGTAAGGTCCCACCGGCATGCAGATATAAAGACACAGCAAAGGAGCCTTTCAGATGGACACGGTAAGCCCCGCTGGTGTCCGTGAAGTTACCGGATCTCAGAATAGTACTCCCTAAAGGCCCAGAAGCCGGCGGAAAGGTGAGTACCAATCAAAAGAATTTTAATCGATCAAAAAGATTAAAGATTAATCGATCAATTAAAAGTTAATTTGCACAGCCCTAGTTAAAACCCTACCAATGGTCTTTTCTTCGGGACACAGGTCAATCTAACTAGTGTCCCCATTAAGCAAATTGCACTGCTGTGTACACCCCAAATGATTAGTTAGTTTGGGGTTTAGTAAAGGCAAAGCCGCTCTGCAGTAGAAGCTTAGTCAATGAAAATCAGAAGGGAAGCACTGATGGTTTTAACATCCAATCCCGCCAAGTTTTTTTTTTTCTTCCTTGCTTGTCCACTTGTAGTGCTAAGTGGATTTGCCTTTAGTAAATGGACCCCAAAGTCCAAGATCCCTACTAATTTGGGGTGTACACGGCAAAATGCAATTTCCATAATGGGAAACTATTTAGATTGATCGGTGTCCCCAACAAGATCATTAATCAGGTTTTACCTCACTTCCTGTTTGGCTATGTGGCAGGAAGTGAATGAATTAAGTAGAAAGTGACAACATTTGTGAGGTGTCTTTACCCTATCAGGGGTGCAGGCATCCCCAAAACAAACAAGAAAATTGTTGATTTAACATTGGGTGGTGTTTGTGGGGGTCCCTAACACACATTCATACATATTAGCAACGCTGGATCCTGGCCTATTACATGGTTATATTTTCTTAGGCCTCTCAATAAAATTATCTGAAATTTGAGGTTAAACTGGAACTATAATCAACACTTCTTTTTTTGTTTTCTTTCATTTTGGATAGAGTTGGGGGGGAAGGGTTATAAGCCCTGTCAGTTTATTTTGTATTATCCCTGTCCGTTTGGGGAGATTGGCCTTCACTTCCTGCCCTATAGCCAAACAGGAAGTGAGAGAAAAAGCAGAGTTAGATTCTTACCGGTAACTCTGTTTCCAGTAGTCTTCCAAGGCAGCCCTTGAGAGATGGAGCTCCTCCCCGTAATCAGGAAACACGTTGCCACCAATTCTTTCCCTCCCCTTTAAGAGGCAGTCCCTCAGGTCCCTGGTCAGTCATCCCCGAGAACCGAAGGCCGGAATCTGAAACGATATAGAATACACAACACAACCCCACAAGGTTAGACATTTTAGGGTGGGATCGTGCTGCCTTGGAAGACTACTGGAAACAGAGTTACCGGTAAGAATCTAACTCTGCTTTTTCCCCCAGTCGTCTTCCAAGTCAGCCCTTGAGAGGATAATCAAGAACTCACCAGATCTAGGGTGGGATAACCGCTTGGAGGACTTTCCTACCAAAAGCCTGGTCCTGGCTAGAGATCAGATCTAGTCTGTAATGTTGAACAAAGGTGAGAATCTTGACCAGGTTGCAGCCTTGCATATTTGTTCTGGAGTGGCTCCTGCCTTTTCTGCCCACGAGGCTGCTGAAGCCCTTGTAGAATGAGCTTTAAGTTCTTTTGGTGGAGTTTTCTCCATCACACTGTATGCCTGTATAATAGCTGCCTTGATCCATCTGGCGATCGTATTTTTTGACGCCTGTTTACCCTTTTGTTGACCGGCATACAAAACAAATAAAGCATCTGATAATCTGAATTCATTGGTCACTTCCAAATATTGAAGTAGACACCTTCTGACATCCAGAAAACTAAACTCTTGCTCTTTGTCGTTTTTTGGTGAACTACAAAATGAAGGTAAAACTATATCCTGGGATTTATGAAAAGTTGACGTCACTTTTGGAGTAAATCCTGGATCTGTTTGAAGAACTATTCGATCATCATAGATCTTCAAAAAAGGTTCTTTGACTGATAAGGCTTGAATTTCTCCTATCCTTCGTGCCGTTGTGATGGCTACTAGAAAAACAGTCTTTAAAGTCAATAATCGCAAAGATGTTTCTTGAAGTGGTTCAAAGGGGGATTTGATGATCCCCCTAAGTACCACCGATAAATCCCATGTGGGATATTTTTGTATTTTGGGCTTTTTGTATTTTGCTAATGCCCTGCAAAACCGGGAAACCAATGGGTCCTCCTGTAGTGTCCTTTCTAGATACACAGATAGAGCTGCAATCTGAACTTTCAGTGTACTTATAGCTAGTCCCTTGTCCGCGCCTTGTTGCAAAAACTCAAGGATAGTTGGAGTATCCATTCTCTGTCTTTGGTTTTCCGTGCACCAACTGTTACATTTTCTCCAGATCTTTCTGTAGATGGCTCTGGTGTTTGGCTTCCTGGCGCTCAAAAGTGTTGTCACTACCTTTTCTGAGAGTCCTTTTGATTTCAAAAGTTCCTCTTCAGTAACCAGGCCGTCCACTTGAAATGTTCCTGTTTTAGGCCTGTTAACGGACCCTGACACATCAGGTCTGTCCTCTGAGGTAGAAGCCATGGCTCGTCTGCTGAGAGACTGAGGAGTTGAGAGAACCAGGTTCTTTTGGGCCAGTATGGTGCAATTAGTATAAGTTTCGTTTGTTCTTGTAGAAACTTTTTTATCACCCTTGGAATCAGATGAACCGGAGGGAAGGCATAGCACATTCTGAAGTTCCAGGGGTTCTGAAGAGCATCTATCCCAAGAGGTTGGTCTTGCTGGTTTAGCGAGAAAAAACACTTCACCTGAGTGTTTTTCCGAGATGCAAACAGGTCTATGTTTGGGACTCCCCAACGGACTGTGATCTCTTTGAAAACCCTTGGATGTAACACCCATTCCTCTTGGGAAATCTCCTGGCGGCTGAGGAAATCCGCCACTTGATTGTCTTCTCCTTTTAGATGGACTGCACTTATTGAAAGTAGGTTCCCTTCGGCCCACCGGCATATCTGGTCGGAGATGTGGCTCAGAGATGGACTTCTTGTGCCCCCTTGTTTGTTTAGATAGGCCACTGCTGTGGCATTGTCTGAGAGTACCAGGATGTGATGATCTCTCAGCTGATTCTGAAAAGCCTCTATGGCCTTGGCTATCGCCATGAGTTCTCTCCAATTTGAGGATGCTATAGCTTCCTCTGGGGACCATCTCCCCTGAGCCGGTTGTCCGGCTAGGTGAGCTCCCCAACCCCAACTGCTTGCATCCATGGTCAACTTCTGGGATATCGGAAATGACCAAGTCAGACCCTGGTTTAGGTTTGTCTGGACCCTCCACCACCATAGTGATCTCTTCACTGACTCTGGGAGACACCAACCTGTCTAGACACCAACCTCTCTAGATTTTTGTTTCCTCCTTTTTGTTTCCTTAAGATAACATTTTGCAGGGGTCTTAGGTGAAATTTTGCCCATTGTACTGCCGGTATTGATGATGTCATCAATCCCAGAACCGACATCAGTTCTCTGATTGTTATGGGAAGGTTGTTCTGAATAGAGCCCACTCTTTTGATGAGGTTTTGGATTTTTTCTTCTGGAAGAAAAGTTCTCTGTTCTGTTGAACTGAGCAGATATCCCAGGAACAAAATGTTTTGGGTGGGACAAAGTTTTGACTTTTCTAAGTTTAATATCCACCCCAGCGACTTCAACCATAGTTGAGTTTCGTTGAGGTTCTTTATCAACTGCGTTTCTGATGGAGCTGCGAACAGTAGGTCGTCTAGATACGGAACTACTATCATCTTTTTTAATCTTAGAGGGGCTAAAACTTCTGCCAACACTTTGGTGAATATCCTCGGAGATGAGGACAACCCGAACGGGAGAGCTCTGCTCTGAAAGTGGTATTCCTTCCCGTCTATTTCCACTGCTAATCTGAGGTATCTCTGAGATTCTTCTCTGATGGGAATGTGAAGATACGCGTCCCTGAGATCCATGGTCGCCATGAATGTTTGGGGCTGTAGAATATTCTTGACTGAGAAAATGGATTCCATGCGGAACTTTTTGTATTGAATTGTTTGATTCAAGGGTTTGAGATTGAGTATTAGACAAAATTTTCCAGAGGGTTTCTTGATGACAAAAACGTGAGAGTAAAAACTTTTTCTTTTTTCCTTCTCTGGAACTGGGATAAGGACTTTTTGATCCACCATCTCCCCCAGCAACAGAGGTAAAGCCCTTGCTTTTTCGGAATCTCTGGGAAGCTTCGTCAATAGGAATCTCTCTGGAGGATGACAATTGAATTCCAGTGAATAGCCCTTTGTGATTATTTCCAGAATAAACTGATTGGCTGTTAGCTTTTGCCACTGTGGTAGGAAGGCAGTCAATCTTCCCCCTACTGGCACTTGGTTGTCACTGCTTGGTGGCCGGATTAGCGGTGCCAAAGAGTGGGTTACTTTTTTGTTTCCCCTTATGACCCGACCAGTTCTTCTTTGGGAACTCTTTCTTCCCTTCTTGTGGATGATTTCTTTTCCCCTGAAAATATCTTTTCTGTGGAAATTTTCGCCTTTCAGCAGGAAAGGATTTTTTCCTATCTGCCGTTCTTTCCAAGGCCTCATCTAGGCCTGATCCAAAAAGCAAATTTCCTGTGAAGGGTAAATTGCATAACCTGGTTTTGGATGCGGCATCCCCTGTCCAGGTTTTCATCCAGATCGCACGCCTAGCTGCGACCGCTAGCCCGCCTGACCTTGCTGCTAGTTTAACGGATTCTGCAGAAGCGTCTGCAATGTAACCTACTGCTTTAGAGAGAATTGGGATTGTCTTCAGGATCTCCTCTCTAGGCGTACCATTTTTTATATGCTCCTGCAATTGGGTTAGCCAAAATTCTAGGTTTCTCGCCACACAGGTGGTAGCTAGCGCTGGTTTTAGGCTAGCGACACTTGTCTCCCAGGCTCTTTTTAGGATGATATCACCCTTTTTATCCATGGCGTCTTTTAAATGTCCCATGTCTTTAAAAAAGAATGCCGAATTTTTTGAAATTTTTGAGAGTGGTGCATCCAGTTTTGGATTTTTGTTCCAAACCTCTTTTGGATCGTCACTAAAAGGGAACCGTTTTTTGTGGCTTGCCGCAAAGAATGTTTTTTTCTCTGGATCCTTCCACTCATTCATTACAGTATCCGACATCACCTGATGAACTGGGAATACTTTGGAATTCCTTTTCCTCAGACCTTGGTACATTAGGTCATGCTTGGAAGGTTCTTCCTTTTCATGTTCTATTTCAAGGGTTTCATAAATGGCCCCTAGTAAATCATCCACATCTTCCAGTGATAATTTGTAATTGGGAGCCTTCCTTCTTTCTTCACCCCCCTCCTCCTGCTCAGGCTATGAGTCGTCACTTGCAAAAACGCTAGCTGCGCTGCTGCCCGCTCGCTCTCTCCCGGACTCTTGCGACCCTGATGCGACTTCGGATCTGGGGGAGGCCATGGGAGAGGGGCTTCCAGAAAGGACAACAGGAGTTTTAACTTCTGAAATGAATTTTTTGAGATCCTTAAAGGTATTCGCCATATCCTCCCCTACGGATCCAACATTTTTTGCATAAACTGCGTCTGATTGTTTTTGAACCAATTTGTCCATGCAAACTTGGCATAGCGGTTCAGTGTGTACCAGAGGCATCTTGGTATTACACTTAACACACCGCTTCTTAGGAATGGGCTTTGGCTCTTTCTGTGTTTTCACCTGTGTAAAAGACACAAAAAGTATAGGGGCACCATGTCGGTGAGTCACATACTCCACCATACCGGTTACAGTATTCACCCAGTGACAACTCCCCCTATAAACCCCAGCTAAGCTAGTGCCACCACCATCTAGCTGCTGTCCTATGAAATGAATACAAAGGTCACCACACTGGTGCCTACCTGTATCCTGCTGGTGTTTTCGCCTTCTGGGGCCTGTACCGCCGAGATATCATCTTCCTCGAGCATCTTGGCACACTGTGGCGTCCTATGCTGTCTCCTGCAGCCGCATCCACGTGTATTACACCAGCCGGCCATTTGAGTTTCCCCGCGCCTTTAAGGGGAAGGACCAGCTCCCCGGCGCACGCCGATGACGTCATCCCGCCCCGGAACTGATGCGCCTGCATCTCCGGGTCAAGCGGCGTCAGCTTCAGGTGCACGCCTATCTACCGCGCCGACGCCGCCAAGGGGATGACGAAATGGCGCCTTCTCCAAGCCTGGGCACAGAAGGAAAGCCTCAAACCGGGACACCTCCTACACACCGCCAAGAGGGTTGCCCGTGCCCGCACACCGTCCTCCTCCACCCATACTGCACGGCTCTGGTAGGATCCTCTGACCCCCTGCCGTTCTGAGGCTCCCTCCCGTTTTTTTTTTTGTGATATAGCTGCCTCGTATACCTGCAGCTTTCCCCACAAGTAAATGTGCTGCCCCAGCTGGACCCCTGCCCTGGTCAGCCCTTAAGAGATGTAGCCCCCTCTCAGGTCCTCTGGCAACATGTCTCCTCTGGACGGAGGAAACACTAAGACTGACCAGGGACCTGAGGGACTGCCTCTTAAAGGGGAGGGAAAGAATTAGTGGCAACGTGTTTCCTGATTACGGGGAGGAGCTCCATCTCTCAAGGGCTGACTTGGAAGACGACTGGGGGAAAAACTAGGCAAATTAAAGGGGTTGTAAAGGTAAAAGTTTTTTTACCTTAATGCATCCTAATGCGAGGAGGAGCCCAGACAGCCGCCGAGGGACCCCAGAAGACAGCTTTCCGGGCCACTCTGTGCAAAACGAACTGCACAGTGGAGGTAAGTATAACATGTTTGTTATTTTAAAAAAACAACAACCTGACTTTAGTGTTCCTTTAAGGCATGGGTCTTCAAACTACGGCCCTCCAATTGTTCAGGAACTACAATTCCCATCATGCCTAGTCAGGCCTTTGAATGTCAGTGTGTTACAATGCCTCATGGGATGTGTAGTTCTACAACAGCTGGAGGGCCGTAGTTTGAGGATCCCTGCTTTAAGGGACTCCTGTGCCCCCCCACAGAACTTGTCTGTGTCCCCTGAAAATTCCTGGGCGGGTCATAAAAAAACAGGGTGTGGCCTTGACAGGAAGGGTGGGTAATTTTTCTATTAGGGGGTGCAGAAATTTGGTCAGGCCTAGGGCAGCACAAAACTGAAATATCCTACTGTATATTAGGGCTTATTTAGACAGGATCCGATTTACAGCATGTTTTTAGATTGTGGGAGGAAGCCCACGCAGGCACAGGGAGAACATGCAAACTCCAGGCAGATGGTGTCACTGGCGGGATTCGAACCAGCAACCCTTTTGCTGCTAGGTGAACGTGCTATACACTACACCACTGTGCTGAACGAACATGATCGCAGCTGAAAGCATGAGATCAGTGTTTTTCTTTTTTTTCAATTACATGCTTTCCAGCCTGGAGGACAGATGTGGGGTCTTATTGACCCCGCCTCTCTCCATAAAGAGGACCTGTCACACACTAGTCCTATTACAAGGGATGTTTACATTCCTTGTAATAGGAAGAAAAGTGAAAAATAATACAAAAAAGGGACAAAAAGTGCAAAAATATAAATATTATGTTAAAAAAACAAAAAACAAATAAAAATCTAAATTTAAATGCCCCTGTCCCTAGTAGCTCGCACTTAGAAGTGAACACGCATGCAAGTCCCACCCACATATGTAAACACCGTTCAAACCCCACATGTGAGGTATTATAGTGTGCGTTAGAGCGAGAGCAATAATTTTAGCACTAGACCTCCTCTGTAACTCTAAACTGGTAACCTGAAAAAAAAGTCAAGCGTCGCCTATGGAGATTTTTTATACCAAAGTTTAGCGCCATTCCATGAGTGTGCGTAATATGAAAGCGTGACAAGTTAGGTATCTATTTACTCGGTGTAACATCATCTTTCACATTATCCCTAAAAATTGGGCTAGCTTTACTGCTTTGTTATTTTTTAATTCATGAAACAGGTTTTTTTTTAAGCAAAAATAAAAAAGGCGTTAGAAAAATTTTGGCGCAAATACCGTTGGAAATTTTATTCCCTAGGGTGTCTGCTAATAAAATATATATAATGTTTGGGGGTCCTGAGTAATTTTCAAGGAAGAAAATCGAATTGTTACATGAAGGAGAGAAGTGCCAGAATAGGCGCGGTTAAAGTGCAACAATAAAAGTGAAATATTCCTTTAAATTTCGTACCATGGGGGGGTGTAATCAGGGCCGCCATCAGGAATTATGGGGCCCCTTACACATCTTCAGGCAAGGGGTGTAAGGGGCAAAGGGTGGTAGCCATCCGGGGCCCTGGGGACCTCTGGGCGCTTTAATAAAAAGAAACCTCTGGGCCCTTTAATAAAAAAGAAATAAATATATATATATATATATATATATAAAAAAGAAATAAACATTTATAAAAAAAAACAAGGGGGTAAGGGGGTTGCCTGGGGACCTCTGGGCCCTTTAATAAAAAATAAATAAATAAATATATAAACAAAAATAACATGGGGCCCTGGGGACCTCTGAGCCTTTTAATAAAAAAAAAAATATATATATATATAAAAAATGTAAAACATTTTTATAAGAAAAAGGGTTCTCATCTGGGGCCCAGGGGACCTCTGGGCCTTTCAATAATAATAATAAATGTATGTATATTTATATGTATATGAAAAAAAAAAAAAAAAAGATATAAAAAATTTTTTTTTATAAAAAAAGGGGGGGGGGGGTTGTCATCTGGAGCCCGGGGGATCTCCGGGCCCCTGGGGACCTCCAGACCACTAAAAAAAAAATTGGCCCTTTAATTAAAAACATATATATATATATATGTATATATATATATATATATATATATATAAAATATATTTTTTTGTAAAAAATAAATGAAAAAATGGGGGGGTTGCCCCTGGGGACCTCCGGACTGCTAAAAAAATAAAAATAAAAATAAATGGCCTTTTAATAAAAAATAAAATAAATAAAATATTAAAAAATATTTTTTTTAATAAAAAGTAAAGCAAAAAAGAGGGGGGTTACCATCTGGGGCCCTGGGGGCCTCCAGGCACCTGGGCACCTCCGGGCCCCTTACAGGTGTACTGCCTGTACCCCCCTGATGGTGGCCCTGGGTGTAATGTCAGCATGTGAAAAGTGACATTCTGAAGGAAAAAAGCGGTTTAAAACTGACTCGCGGCTATTATCAATTGTTGGCTCCCGGCAATTGTGAGAAGATTCATTCATAAAAAAAATAAAATAAAAAAAAATAAGTCCAAAAAATAAATAAAAGATAAAAAAAAATTAAAACGCCCCTGTCCCCGATAGCTCGCGTGCAGAAGCGAACGCACACGTAAGTCCCGCCGACATATGTAAACGCTGTTTAAACCACATAAGTGAGGTATCGCCGCGTGCGTTAGAGTGCCAGCAACGAATCTAGCACTAGATCTCCTCTGTAAATCTAAACTGGTAACCTGTAAAAAAAAAAATAAAGCGTTGAGATTTTTTAAGTACAGAAGTTTGGCGCCATTCCAGGAGTGTGCGCATAATTAAAGTCTGACATGTTGGGTATCTATTTACTCGGTGTAACATAATCTTTCACATAATACAAAAAAATTGGGCTAACTTTACTGTTTTGTTATTTTTTTAATTCATGAAACAATTTTTTTTACAAAAAAAAGGCGTTTGAAAAATGATTGCGTAAATAGGGTGTCTGCTAAAAAAACATATATAATGTTTGGGGGTACTGCGTAATTTTCTAGCAAAAGAATGATGATTATTACATGTAGGAGAGAAGTGTCAGAATAGACCCGGTATGGAGGTGGTATAAAAGCCCGATATTGAAGTGGTTAAGGGGAACTCCACCCCAATTTTTTTTAAACATGGCGTGGAGTCCCCCCCAAAATCCACACCAGACCCTTATCCGAGCACGTTGACCTGGCCGGCAGAAAAGAGGGTGGGACAGAGCGCGGCCCCCCTCTCCTGAACCGCACCAGGCCACATGCCCTCAACATTGGGAGGGTGCTTTGGGGTCCTCCCCAAAGCACCTTGTCCCCATGATGATGGGGACAAGAGCCTCATCCCCACAACCCTTGCCCGGTGGTTGTGGGGGTCTGCGGGCAGGAGGCTTATCGAAATCTGGAAGACCCCTTTAACAAAGGGGCCCCCCAGATCCTGCCCCCCCCCCTGTGTGAAATGGTAATGGGGTACATTGTACCTCTACCATTTCACGAAAAAAAAAGTGTCAAGTGTAAAAAAGACAAGAGCCGGTTTTTGACAAGTCCTTTATTAATATCTTCTTTCTTCTTCCATCTCCTTCTTTTCTTCTTTCCTTCAGGTTTCTTCCTCCATCTTCTTCTTCTTCCTCTGCTTCTTTCTTGGGTCTTCTAGTGCCGCATCTTGACCGGCGTGTTCTTCCATCTTCTTCTCTTTCCGCTGGCCTTCTCGTCCGCATCTTCTTCTTCTTCGCCGGAGGCCGCGCACAAGCTTCCAATAAAATTGCCTGCCGGCTGAAGCTCATGTGACCACGCCCCCCTCTGACGCACATGCACCACACGGGGACTTTCCTAAGGCCGCGTACACACGAGGGGATATGTCCGCTGAAAACGGTCCGATGGACCGTTTCAGCAGACATCTCCGCTCGTGTGTATGGGCTAGCGGACAGATTTGTCCACCCGACAGATTTCAAAGCATGCTTTGAAATCTATCCGGTGGGGATCTGTCCGCCCGACATGTCTGCTGGTTAGTACACTTACCAGCAGACATGTCGGCCCCCACCGCCGCCGCGCCGCTGCCGAATGGATTCGGCGCATGCGCGGAAGTGTTTTACTTCCTGGTGCGGTGACGTTGCGGTGACGCGGCGGCGGCAACGTCACCGCCGCGTCACCGCCACGTCACCGCGCCTTCCGGCGGCGGGGAATTTGATCCGATGGTGTGTACACGCCATCGGATCAAACTCCCGATCGGACATATCCGATGGAAATGGTCCGCGGACCGTTTTCATCGGATATATCCGATCGTGTGTACGCCGCCTAAGAGTTTGCCCGTGGCGTCAGAGGGGGCGTGGTCCAGCATACGGCTGGGATTTCAATTGGAAGCGGCGCCTCCGGCGAAGAAGAAGAAGATGCGGACGAGAAGGCCAGCGGAAGGAGAAGAAGATGGAAGAAGACGCCGGTCAAGATGCGGCACTAGAAGACCCAAGAAAGAAGCAGAGGAAGAAGAAGAAGATGGAGGAAGAAACCCGAAGGAAAGAAGAAAAGAAGAAGATGGAAGAAGAAGAAGCGGAAAGAAGATATTAAAAGACTTGTCACCTCAAAGCACCCTCCCAATGTTGAGGGCATGTGGCCTGGTGCGGTTCAGGAGAAGGGGGGGCCACACTCTGTCCCCCCCTCTTTTCTGAGGCCGGCCAGGTGAACGTGCTCGGATAAGGGTCTGGTGTGGTTTTTGGGGGGGACTCCGCGCCATTTTTTTTTACATTTGGCGTGGAGTTCTCTTTAAATTCCACACCAGACCTGAAGGACCTGGTATGGATATTTGGGGGGAACCCCACGTCATTTAAAAAAAAAAAAAATGACAGCGGGGTTCCCCTTAATACCCATATCAGACCTGAAGGGCCTTCTAATGGAATTTGGGGGGACCCCCACGCTTTTTTTTTTTTGTTTTATGAATGAATCTCTCACAATTGCCGGGAGCCGACAATTCATTATTGCCGCAAAACGGCTTTTTTTCTTCAGAGTTTCATTTTGGGCAGAGACATTTCTAACCACAGCAAAAGTGCGCTTTTTCACATGCTGACATTACACCCCCCCATGGTACGAAATTTAAAGAAATGTTACACTTTTATTGTTGCACTTTTAGCATTATTAAAATCACTGCTCTCGAAAAAACGGCCGTTTTAAAAAATAAAAAAAGCATTGATACATGTCCCCTGGGGCAGGACTGAGGTCCCCAAACACTTTTTAGGACAAAACTTGCAGATTAGCCTTTAAAATGAACACTTCAAATTTCCCCCATAGACTTTAACAGGGAGTTCGGCGGCAGCTTTACTTATCAATTGCATTGCGCTGCTGCTGCGGCCGGTTCATGCGCCTAATTAAGGCTTCATCCAGCGCACTAATTAAGGCATGAACCGGCGCAGCGCAGTGACAATAGTAAATCAGCCCCACAGTGTATTTTCTACCAGATAGATAGATAGATAGATAGATAGAGTAGGAAGGCTAGTAGTCAGTATAGTTGATTTTACAGTGTGTAGAGAATATATATGCATCCTTAGGAGTTGTACATATATTTTTACACTGTATAGCTTAGCTAGATCTGCTATTAGTTTTTGTCAGGCAGGAGATTGTGCTGTACTATATGTTTGCTGTGTTTTTGGCCATAAATACAGTAGATCATACTGCACGTTGCACGTTTGCTGTATTTTTTGCCCATAAAGACAGTCGATCATACTGCACGTTGCACGTTTGCTGTGTTTTTGGCCATAAATACAGTCGATCATACTGCACGTTGCACGTTTGCTGTGTTTTTTTGCCCATAAATACAGTCGATCATACTGCACGTTGCACGTTTGCTGTGTTTTTTGCCCATAAATACAGTCGATCATACTGCACGTTGCACGTTTGCTGTGTTTTTGGCCATAAATACAGTTGATCATACTGCACGTTGCACGTTTGCTGTGTTTTTTTGCCCATAAATACAGTCGATCATACTGCACGTTTGCTGTGTTTTTGGCCAAAAATACAGTCGATCATACTGCACGTTGCACATTTGCTGTGTTTTTTTGCCCATAAATACAGTCGATCATACTGCACGTTGCACGTTTGCTGTGTTATTTGCCCATAAAGACAGTCGATCATACTGCACGTTGCACGTTTGCTGTGTTTTTTGCCCATATAGACAGTCGATCATACTGCACGTTGCACATTTGCTGTGTTTTTGGCCATAAATACAGCCGATCATACTGCATGTTGCACGTTTGCTGTGTTTTTTTGCCTATAAAGACAGTCGATCATACTGCACGTTTGCTGTGTTTTTTTGCCCATAAATACAGTCGATCATACTGCACGTTGCACGTTTGCTGTGTTTTTGGCCATAAATACAGTCGATCATACTGCACATTGCACGTTTGCTGTGTTGTTTTGCCCATAAACACAGTTGATCATACTGCACGTTGCACGTTTGCTGTGTTTTTTGCTCATAAAGACAGTCGATCATACTGCACGTTGGCTGTGTTGTTTTGCCCATAAAGACAGTCGATCATACTGCATGTTGGCTGTGTTGTTTTGCCCATAAACACAGTCGATCATACTGCACGTTGGCTGTGTTGTTTTGCCCATAAAGACAGTCGATCATACTGCATGTTGGCTGTGTTGTTTTGCCCATAAACACAGTCGATCATACTGCACGTTGCACCTTTGCTGTGTTTTTGGCCATAAATACAGTCGATCATACTGCACGTTGCACGTTTGCTGTGTTGTTTTGCCCATAAAGACAGTCGATCATACTGCACGTTGCACATTTGCTGTGTTTTTTTGCCCATAAATACAGTCGATCATACTGCACGTTGCACGTTTGCTGTGTTATTTGCCCATAAAGACAGTCGATCATACTGCACGTTGCACGTTTGCTGTGTTTTTTGCCCATATAGACAGTCGATCATACTGCACGTTGCACATTTGCTGTGTTTTTGGCCATAAATACAGCCGATCATACTGCATGTTGCACGTTTGCTGTGTTTTTTTGCCTATAAAGACAGTCGATCATACTGCACGTTTGCTGTGTTTTTTTGCCCATAAATACAGTCGATCATACTGCGCGTTGCACGTTTGCTGTGTTTTTGGCCATAAATACAGTCGATCATACTGCACGTTGCACATTTTCTGTGTTGTTTTACCCATAAACACAGTTAATCGTACTGCACGTTGCACGTTTGCTGTGTTTTTTGCCCATAAAGACAGTCGATCATACTGCACGTTGGCTGTGTTGTTTTGCCCATAAAGACAGTCGATCATACTGCACGTTGGCTGTGTTGTTTTGCCCATAAAGACAGTCGATCATACTGCACGTTGGCTGTGTTGTTTTGCCCATAAAGACAGTCGATCATACTGCACGTTGGCTGTGTTGTTTTGCCCATAAACACAGTCGATCATACTGCACGTTGCACGTTTGCTGTGTTTTTTGCCCATAAACACAGTCAATCATACTGCACGTTGGCTGTGTTGTTTTGCCCATAAAGACAGTCGATCATACTGCACGTTGCACGTTTGCTGTGTTTTTTTGCCCATAAAGAGAGTCGATCATACTGCACATTGCACGTTTGCTGTGTTTTTTGCCCATAAATACAGTCGATCATACTGCACGTTGCACGTTTGCTGTGTTTTTGGCCATAAACACAGTCGATCATGCTGCACGTTGCACGTTTGCAGTGTTTTTTGCCCATAAAGACAGTCGATCATTCTGCACGTTGGCTGTGTTTTTTGCCCATAAATACAGTCGATCATACTGCACGTTGCACGTTTGCTGTGTTTTAGGCCATAAATACAGTCGATCATACTGCACGTTGCACGTTTGCTGTGTTGTTTTGCCCATAAACACAGTCGATCATACTGCACGTTTTCTGTGTTTTCGCTCATAAACTCAGTCGATCTTACTATAAGTTTGCTGTGTTTTTGCCCATAAACTCAGTCGATCGTACTGCACGTTTGCTGTGTTTTTGCCCATAAACTCAGTCGATCTTACTATAAGTTTGCTGTGTTTTTGCCCATAAACTCAGTCGATCTTACTATAAGTTTGCTGTGTTTTTGCCCATAAACTCAGTCAATCTTACTATAAGTTTGCTGTGTTTTTGCCCATAAACGCAGTTGATCTTACTATACGTTTGCTGTTTATTTCTGATTTTGTCCTGTGCAGGCCATTAAAATGTCTGGAAGGACAACAAAGAAAGGCAGAGCGTCACAAGGGCAAGCAGGCTCTGCATCTAGAGGCAACACTGGTGGTGGACACGGTGCATCCTCTTCAGCACATGGCCGCTCGTCCTTATTTTCGGGAGCTGGCCGTGTTGAGCCTCAACATGCAGACAAAATTGTAGATTGGATGACCAAGCCGTCCTCATCCTCCTCATCCTCTCTCACACAGACTGATCATAGTTTGTCTGGCAAAGCAGCTGCCAAGGCTTCCTCTTCCCTCTGTACCATGGCATCACACAATCCTTCCCTAGTCCCACCGTGTCCTCCTGAGGAGTCCCCCGAACTGTTTCAACACAATGTTGGGTACATGCTGCTGAATGAAGATGCGCAGCGTTTTGAAGGCTCCGATGATGGAACACAGATAGAGGAAGGCATTGATGTGAGTCCAGGGAGAGTGGGTGGCCGAGAGGGACAGCAATCTGGCAGTGATGTTCCCCCAGCTGGAGCATACTGCCAGGTTGTTGACAGTGATGAGGAGGGAGGGGATGATGAGGTCACTGACTCTACCTGGGTGCCTGATAGGAGAGAGGAGGAGGAGGAGGAGAAAGAGGAGAAGGAGGACGAGGCACAGGCACATCTCCAAAGAGGCAGGATGCCCTCCAGGGGTCAGCTTAAGGGCACACCAACTGCATTACAGCGCACATCTACGGCGCTTGTGCATGGCGCTGCTGTGTCTGACCGGTACAGCAAAAGTTCTTTGGTGTGGGCCTTTTTTGAAACATGTCCACAAGATCGAACATTTGCCATTTGCAATATATGTTGCAAGCGTATCTCGCGTGGTCAAAACATCAACTGCCTGGTTACCACATGCTTGTCCAGACATATGTCGACCTGCCATGCAGCTCGCTGGCAAGCACACCAGAAAGACCCACACCAAAGACAAAAGCGTACCCCCCCTTGCCCTTCTGGGACCTCCAACCCCACTAGACCCCCAGTTCTCTCTGAAGCCTGCAGTGAAGGTGTAGAAATAGGTGTGTCACAAGCTAGTAGTAGTAGTACATGTGGGCAATCTACTGATAGTACCAGGCAAATTTCCCTGCCCCAGCTGCTGCAGCGCCGAAAGAAGTATAATCCCAGCCATCCACATGCCCAGCAGTTGAATGCTAGCTTAGCGAAATTGCTACTTCAACTGCTACCTTTTCAGTTGGTAGATTCTGCCCCCTTCCGTGAGTTTGTGCAATGTGCAGTACCTCAGTGGCAAGTACCAAAACGCCACTTTTTCTCACGGAAGGCGAATCCGGCTCTCTACCGGCATGTGGAAGGCAATGTCCATGCCTCGCTGGACAGGTCGATCAGTGGTAAGGTGCATCTTACCGCTGTCTAATGGTCCAGCAGGCATGGACAGGGACGTTATCTGTCTTTTACGGCGCATTGGGTGACTCTGCTGGCAGCTGGGAAGGACGCAGGGCGAGGTCCAGTAGTTTTGGAGGTTGTTCCGCCACCACGCCTCCAAAGCACTACTACTGTTTGTGACACACCTCTCTCCCCCACCCCCTCCTCTTCTTCCTCTGTGGCCTCTTCCTGTGGTGATGTTCTCTCAGAACCAGCCGTGCTCCATAGGCATACGAGGGGCTACGCAGGAATGCAGGCCAAGAGATGCCATGCGGTGCTAGAGCTGGTGTGCTTGGGAGACAGGAGCCACACTGGGGAAGAGGTTTTGTCAGCTCTGCAGGGTCAGGCTCAGAGGTGGTTGACGCCACGCCAGCTGAAGCCTGGAATGGTGGTCAGCGATAATGGCACCAACCTCCTCTCTGCCCTGCGACAGGGAAAACTCACCCACGTGCCCTGTTTAGCGCATGTCCGGAATTTGGTGGTGCAGCGGTTCTTGGGCAGGTACCCGGGCCTACAGGATGTCCTGAAGGAGGCCAGGAAAGTCTGTGTGCATTTCCGGAGGTCATATAATGACACTGCTCGGCTGACTGACCTCCAAAGGGAATACAACCTGCCCAGGAACCGCCTAATCTGTGACATGCCCACCAGATGGAACTCTACGTTGGCCATGCTGCAGCGGCTGCACACGCAGCAGCGGGCCATCAATGAGTACCTGTGCCAATATGGCAGCAGAACTGGGTCAGGGGAGCTAGGTTTTTTTTCCCCACGCCAGTGGGCCTTGATCAGGGATGCATGCACTGTCCTGTCACCATTTGAGGAGGCCACGAGGATGGTGAGCAGTGACAGTGCATGCATCAGTGACACTGTCCCTCTTATTCACATGTTGGAGCACATGCTACGTGGAATAATGGACAGGGCCCTTGAGGCAGAACAGAGGGAGGAAGAGGAGGACTTCCTTACCTCTCAAGGCCCCCTTTACCCAGACAGTGGGCCTGCTTGCCCACCTAGCACACAGGAAGAGGAGGAGGATTGTATCAGCAGCATGGAGGCGGAGCCTAGCACTCAGCATCAGCAGCAGCAGTCTTCAAGGGATCATTTACAGTCCCAAGGAACACGTGGACTTTTACGTGGCTGGGATGAGGTGCCTGTGGATCCTGTCATCCTCAGTGACCCAGAGGACTGTGCCCCGAATGCCTCTGCAAACCTACGCTGCATGGCCTCCCTGAGAACCGGGGGATTACCAAAACCTGGCTCTGGACAACGTCTTGCTGAGGCTTCGGTGAGTCACAAAAGGAGCGGTGGAGAAGGTGACCATCTGACCGATGCTTTCAGACAGTTTTTTAGTCCGCAGCCCCAAGGTCTAACCGGTTCCAGCAACCATCGCCAGCGTCTAGTTTACATGGTCCGGGAATACCTAGGGGCAAGATCCGACTTGGACACCTTCCCCACCGAAAATCCTCTGGCTTACTGGGTCTTGAGGATGGATCACTGGCCAGAGCTTGCACAGTTTGAGCTACTGGCTTGCCCTGCATCCAGTGTTCTTTCAGAACGCACATTCAGTGCTGCTGGACCGACTCTGTTAATCGACTGACCTTCATCAAAATGAATCAGGCTTGGATAAACACCAGCTACCAAGCACCTGATGCTGATGTTACTGAATAATATTTTTTTGTTGAAATGTCAGATCCCTTTTAGACTGTGTATGCTGATGCTGAGTGACTGTCCTCTTATGCTGCTGATGGAATATCCTTCTCCTCCTCACTTTTCTTGCTGATAGCTAGTAAGAAATGTTGTGTTTCTGGGCTCCTCCACCAGTGCCTAAGGCACAATTTTTCTGCCCCTGTTTAACAGGGGCACCTAATAACAATTTTTGATGCAATACTTTGCACGTGGCTCTTTGTTGTGCTCCAATTGGAGTTATTGGGAGGGGTTTCAGTGTTGTGTTCTGCCCAAGGCACAATTTTTCTGCCCCTGTTTAACAGGGGCGCCTAATAACAATTTTTGATGCAATACTTTGCAAGTGACTCTTTGTTGTGCTCCAATTGGAGTTATTGGGAGGGGTTGCAGTGTTGTGTTGTGCCTAAGGCACAATTTTTCTGCCCCTGCTTAACAGGGGTGCCTAATAACAATTTTTGATGCAATACTTTGCACGTGGCTCCTTGTTGCGCTCCAATTGGAGTTATTGGGAGGGGTTGCAGTGTTGTGTTGTGCCCAAGGCACAATTTTTCTGCCCCTGTTAAACAGGGGCGCCTAATAACAATTTTTGATGCAATACTTTGCACGTGGCTCCTTGTTGCGCCCCAATTGGAGTTATTGGGAGGGGTTGCAGTGTTGTGTTGTGCCCAAGGCGCAATTTTTCTGTCCCTGTTTAACAGGGGTGCCTAATAACAATTTTTGATGCAATACTTTGCACGTGGCTCCTTGTTGCGCCCCAATTGGAGTTATTGGGAGGGGTTGCAGTGTTGTGTTGTGCCCAAGGCGCAATTTTTCTGCCCCTGTTTAACAGGGGTGCCTAATAAAAAATTTTGATGCAATACTTTGCATGTGGCTCCTTGTTGCGCTCCAATTGGAGTTATTGGGAGGGGTTGCAGTGTTGTGTTGTGCCCAAGGCACAATTTTTCTGCCCCTGTTTAACAGGGGCGCCTAATAACAATTTTTGATGCAATACTTTGCACGTGGCTCCTTGTTGCGCTCCAATTGCAGTTATTGGGAGGGGTTGCAGTGTTGTGTTGTGCCCAAGGCACAATTTTTCTGCCCCTGTTTAACAGGGGCGCCTAATAACAATTTTTGATGCAATACTTTGCACGTGGCTCCTTGTTGCGCCCCAATTGGAGTTATTGGGAGGGGTTGCAGTGTTGTGTTGTGCCCAAGGCGCAATTTTTCTGCCCCTGTTTAACAGGGGTGCCTAATAACAATTTTTGATGCAATACTTTGCATGTGGCTCCTTGTTGCGCTCCAATTGGAGTTATTGGGAGGGGTTGCAGTGTTGTGTTGTGCCCAAGGCACAATTTTTCTGCCCCTGTTTAACAGGGGCGCCTAATAACAATTTTTGATGCAATACTTTGCAAGTGACTCTTTGTTGTGCTCCAATTGGAGTTATTGGGAGGGGTTGCAGTGTTGTGTTGTGCCCAAGGCACAATTTTTCTGCCCCTGCTTAACAGGGGTGCCTAATAACAATTTTTGATGCAATACTTTGCACGTGGCTCCTTGTTGCGCTCCAATTGGAGTTATTGGGAGGGGTTGCAGTGTTGTGTTGTGCCCAAGGCGCAATTTTTCTGCCCCTGTTTAACAGGGGTGCCTAATAACAATTTTTGATGCAATACTTTGCACGTGGCTCCTTGTTGCGCTCCAATTGCAGTTATTGGGAGGGGTTGCAGTGTTGTGTTGTGCCCAAGGCACAATTTTTCTGCCCCTGTTTAACAGGGGCGCCTAATAACAATTTTTGATGCAATACTTTGCACGTGGCTCCTTGTTGCGCTCCAATTACAGTATGTTTGAGGGGTGCCCTTTTTTCTAAAAGTGTTCTTTCACAAAACAATAATGGCCCCCCACCACCGCTAAAATATTCGACATATTGTTGCCACACAGCATGTGCGCAAGCAGTATTAATTACTTTTTTTTTATAGTCCTCTCATGTTGTGCAGGGACATTCCTAAACACGTGCCACTACTATAGACACCCAGCAGGTGTGATATTTAAAGGAATTTTTTTTTTCACTTTAAGCATCATTAAAATGGCTGCTCCGGAAAAAACGGCCGTTTTAAAAAAAAAATTCCATTGATACATGTTCCCTGGGGCAAGACCCGGGTTCTGAATGACGTTTTCCAACATTAAATTGAATATTGGTCTTTAAAATGATCGTTTTTGAATTCTAACGTTCGAGTCCCATAGACTTCAATGGGGTTCTAAATGTTCGCGCAAACCCGTGGTCTGTTCGAACGTTCTGGTGCGAACCGAACGCGGGTATGTTCGGCTCATCCCTACTGGGAGAATATGAGAGAACAGCGTTTGGGGAGGAGGGAAGTAGAATGGGGGTATCCAGGGGTAACCTGGATGTTTAGGATGGTCCCGATACAATGGGATTAGTTGAACTGGTATCAGTAAGGGGGTGGAGAGGTTTGGGCGCAAGGCATGCGTACCGACCTCCCTACCATTTAGGTGGGATGCTCCAAAGGGGGAGGTTTAATTGGAGTATCTTTGGGGGGTGGGAGGGAGGGTTACAGAGCTGTATAAGGTTTTTTTTTTCATCTCTGGTCAAGGGCAAATATGGATGGCATTTTTAGAGATGACTACATCATTAAAATTGTTATCATATAATGTGATGGGACTGTGCTCACAGCATAAAAGGGGCCACCTTTGGCATGAATTGCATCATTATTCTGCGGACATAGCTTTTCTCCAAGAAATAAAAGAAAAAACAAGTGCGGCGCTAAAAAGGTATAACAAAGTGATAATCAATCAATTTGCATGAATCACACCCAAATGGGTGGGACTATATAGTGATGAATGAACAAATTACAGTACATAAATCATGAAGTAGTGCTAGGGATATTATACTCTTATTGTGCACATTTTAAAGTGTTAAAGAGCATGTAGGAAGTCTTTCCAAAAAACAGTGTATAAACACCAGCAAAATGAATCTTCTTAGAAAGCAAGACAGTCCTGCATCATTGAGAATTCAAATGTGGGATGGGATTACACCAAACAATCCGCCTCCAAAAGCATGCAATGTAGCCAACATGGTGAATTAAAAGAATGGATACTGTTACCGCATGAGATGGACACCTATGCCAGCGGCACCGTGTCAGATGGGCATGTGAGAGCTCTTCAGATGGATAGCTCAATCAGAAATGATGGTGAAGAAATTATGGGTCCTTCCCAGGAATCCAGGGATCGCAGGTGATGGATGCCCCAGTTGAAGAGCCCTTAGCTCAAAACATGTCGGGTACATAGCTCTTTTTACATACCCAATTACCACGCTTTTTTATTCATGTGATCACGTATGCCAGATCTTTCCATAGTACTGGTATTTCTATTTGTTTTTAATACCTTGTATTTTATTAGCCTAATAAAGGCTCTCCCTTTTTTGAACAAACTACACTATGTGGAGTTTTTTTATCCTTTCTATGGCCATACATGCGAATTGTTCCAGTTAAACAGCTTGGAGCCATCCATCACCTGTGCTACCTGGAGCCATCCATCACCTGCGAATTTTTGCTTGCGGCTTTAATGCAATGTTTGGTCCCTGCAATATGGATGGAAATCACTGAAAAAAAATAGCATGGGTTTCCCCGCCCCCACTCCCCCCAGGTCATTACAAGACCCTTTGGCCTATATACTTTGAACAGCAGTATACAGGCGATGCAAACAAGACAGGGACTGTAGGTTTGTTGTTAAGTAGAATCTGTTTGTAATTTTCAACTGGTACTTCTTTAAAGTGTAGCTTCAGCCATAAAATCTTTTTTTAAGCTTTTCTGAAAACATAGAGAAGGGTTATCACCCCTGTAACATTTGTTTTGCTGTCTGTGTGCATCTATTCAGAAGATTGCACCTCACCTTTTTTTTTGTGAAACAAGGATTGGTAATAAAGCATCAGTGGACAGGAGAAACATTTTACAGAAGAGAATTTCCCTTCCTAGGGCTAGATTTCCTCTCACTTCCTGTTGTCTCCTTCCCTTTGCAAGTAGGAGTCGTTTGTAAGTTGGATGTTTGATAGTAGGGGCCTGACATATATACTCTGCATAAATTTGGGCCCTAGGTGTTGGTGTTGCCACAACACTGTAAGCCCTCACAGTTAGTCTTGGTGGGCGCTGGAACGCCCTGCTGTGAAATATTAGATCAAGAATTGTAATTACACGCCCCTGTTGAACAGGGGCAGAAAAATTGGGCCTTAGGCACTGGTGGCGATGCCACACCACTGCAACCCCTCACAGATACTGTAATTGGAGCGCAGCAAAGAGCCACATGCAAAGTATTGCATCAAAAATTGTAATTACACGCCCCTGTTGAACAGGGGCAGAAAAATTGGGCCTTAGGCACTGGTGGCGATGCCGCAACCCCTCACAGATACTGTAATTGGAGCGCAGCAAAGAGCCACATGCAAAGTATTGCATCAAAAATTGTAATTACACACCCCTGTTGAACAGGGGCAGAAAAATTGGGCCTTAGGCACTGGTGGCGATGCCACAACACTGCAACCCCTTTACAGATACTGTCATTTGGAGCGCAGCAAAGAGCCACATGCAAAGTATTGCATCAAAAATTGTTATTACACGTCCCTGTTAAACAGGGGCAGAAAAATTGGGCCTTAGGCACTGGTGGCGATGCCCAGAACCATCAATGTTCATACTAGCCATCAGCAAGATCATTGAGGAGGAAAAGGATATTCAGTCAGCATAACAGGATAGTCACTCGGCATTAGCATTAGCAGTCTCCAAGGGATCTGACACATCCAAAAAATTATTCAGTTACATCAGCATCAGGTGCTTGGTAGCTGGTGTTGATCCAAGCCTGATTCATTTTTATGAAGGTCAGTCGATCGACGGAGTCAGTGGAGAGGCGCACCCTGTGATCAGTCACAAAACCTCCAGCAGCATTGAATGTGCGTTCTGAAAGAACGCTGGATGCAGGACAAGCCAGTAGCTCAATTGCATACTGTGCAAGCTCTGGCCAGTGATCCATCCTCAAGACCCAGTAAGCCAGAGGATTTTCGGTGGGGAAGGTGTCCAAGTCTGATCTTGCCCCTAGGTACTCCCGCACAATGTAAACCAGACGCTGGCGATGGTTGCTGAAACCAGTCATACCTTGGGGCTGTGGACTAAAAAAATGTCTGAACGCATCGGTCAGACGGCCACCTTTTCCACCGCTCCTTCTGTGACTCACCGAAGCCTCAGCAACCAATGTCCAGGACCAGGATTTGTTAATCCCCCAGGTTTTGGGAACGCGTTGAACAGACCTTTCTGCAAGGCCTCCCGAAGATGTTTCATCTTCTGCTCCCTCTGCGGCGGCAAGATAAGGTCCACAACCTTACTCTTGTAACGTGGATCAAGGAGAGTTGATCTCCTTGATACCACAAATACGAGGATCCTTACGCAGGCTTTGCAGGATCAAGGAGGCCATGCAGCGTAGGTTTGCTGAGGCATTCGGGGCATAGTCCTCTGGGTCACTGAGGACGACAGGATCTGCAGCCACCTCATCCCAGCCACGTAAAACTCCATGGGTTCCTTGGGACTGTAAATGATCCCTTGAAGACTGCTGGTGCTGATGCTGAGTGCTAGGCTCCACCTTCATGCTGATGATACAATCATCCTTCTCCTTGTCCTCTTCCTGTGTGCTAGGCGGGCAAGCAGGACCACTGTCTGGATAAAGGGGGCCTTCCTCTGTTCTGCCTCAAGGGCCCTGTCCATTATTCCACGTAGCGTGCGCTCCAACATGTGAATAAGAGGGACAGTCTCACTGATGCATGCACTGTCACTGCTCACCATCCTCGTGCCCTCCTCAAATGGTGACAGGACAGTGCATGCATCCCTGATCAAGGCCCACTGGCGTGGGGAAAAAAACCAAGCTCCCCTGACCCAGTTCTGTTGCCATATTGGCACAGGAACTCATTGATGGCCCTCTGCTGCGTGTGCAGCCGCTGCAGCATGGCCAATGTAGAATTCCATCTGGTGGGCATGTCACAGATTAGGCGGTTCTTGGGAAGGTCGTATTCCCTTTGGAGGTCTGTCAGCCGACCACTGGCATTATATGACCTTCAGAAATGCACACAGACTTTTCTGGCCTGCTTCAGGACATCCTGTAAGCCCGGGTACCTGCCCAAGAACCGCTGCACCACCAAATTCAGAACATGAGCAAAACAGGGCACATGGGTCAGTTGTTCCTGTCGCAGGGCAGAGAGGAGGTTGGTGCGATTGTCGCTAACCACCATTCCAGGCCTTGCAAGCTGGCGTGGCATCAACCACCTCTGAGCCTGCCCCTGCAGAGCTGACAGAACCTCGGCCCCAGTGTGGCTCCTGTCTCCCAACAAGCCTCACCAGCTCAGCACCGCC